>JAFLJL010003082.1:17500-22142 GCA_018398815.1 Conus ventricosus | reverse complement strand
CATCAGTCGTGCGTGGATCCCCATGTGTAAGCAAGAAAAAAATCTAGTGCTTTAATTTATTTATTATTTATTGAAAGCTGGTTAGTTGTTGGCTAATTAGTCATTACTTGTGTGTGTCGCAGGCTGCACAGGTTTTCGAGACAAATTTTCTTTGTGTGGTGGCAAAAAAACAACAACATTTATATCAACATTTTTATACGTTGGACAAACTTGGTTGGCCTTCTCTGCGAGGAGTTCATAGAAACCCCAGTTACTAGGTTATTAATTGGTCATGCGTGCTTTAAGTGCCCAGTTGTTGGAATGTGACCCGTTTAATGAATCTTGAAATTTGTGTGAACATTGCAGAATTGTTGTAGTTTTGTGCATTTTTTATATCAGTGTTTTGGTCTGTCACTGACTTACAAATTGTAGTTTTGGGCATTCTATTTTGGTGTTTGGTCTGTCATTGTGTCGGGTTCATTCCCTGGTTGTGGCTTGTGTATGAGCCGGTAAGTGAATTTGTTGAGTAAGTCTCGGATTCACAGTGTCCTGTTGGGCCAATGGGCCAAAGGTGTTATCGGTCGTGTGAGTTGTATTACATGTAGCGATGCATCGCACCAGGCTGGGCACATTGGGATTTGACCCGAATTAAGGTTAGTTAATTAATTTCATGACCTTGTGTTAGTTTGGTTGTGCAGGGGTGTGTGTGGACTAGATCTGTGTGCGAATTGGGTTAAGTGGTTGAATGTTGGGTTTGAGAGAAAGTGTTTGTGTGGGTAGTAAGTGGAATATTCAGTGTTATGGACCCCGGTGTCGGGGTTTGAATGAAATTATACATGTGTGAACTGTTCATCTGTTTCTGGACTGCTTATTTGAGTTGGGGCGTTAGGTATTGTAGGTCTGTAAGTCTGTCTGTCCCTCCTAGTTGGTTCGGGTGTTAGCGAGCCTGACACACCACACCACCCCACACACCACACACACACACACACACACACACAACACACACACACACCACACACACACACACACCACCACACACACAACATAAACACTAACACACATAACACACACACACACAAAACACAACACACACACACACACACATACACACACACACACACAAAACACACACACACACACACACACACCACACATCCCCACACACACACACACACGCACACACACACACACACTCATACTTTAGCACTCGAACACACATGTACTCCTCTCACAAACACACGCATTGTTGTGGAACGCGAGGGATGTAGGCACGATCGCTCGCTCGCTCGTGAGAGAGAGACTCAAGACTCAAGACCAAAAACTTTATTACTCAAGGATAGAGATTTTAGGCAGTCCCTTTTCTTCCAATTGTCCTTGCTATTCTACAAACATTCAACTAACACACTGCACATATTAATAATGGTAGAAACAATGAAGAATTTTAGCAACATTATAATAATACAATAAGAATAATAATGATTAAAAAAAAAATTCCATTACAAAATTAACCAAACATAATCAGAGACGTTTTGTGCGCGCTCACATGCACGCACACGCCCCACATGCACGCCGCACGCGTACACCCACCCCCCAAACCACCCACCCACCCACCCACCCACACATACATCATACACATTTTCATCAGCTAATACAGAGGCAAACATAAAAGTTGGGTGTTGAGACTATGATCAAAAGGTTAGATTTATTGTTCAAGTAAAGTTTATGTATTGCTTGATTTTAAGGACGGCAGTGATTGACATGTTTTGGCAGATGGAGTGGAAAGAGGTTCCACCAGATGGACCAAAAAATGGGAAAACTAGATTTGAACATATCAAAGCGGACACGTGGTAAAGTAATTATTAATCATATCACGTTGTTGCCATTTGGATAAACTCAGCAAGATATGTTGGCGCCATGTTTGCATGGAGAGAGAGAGAGGCGAGAGAGAGAGAGGTGGGGAGAGAGTGATGAGGGAGAGAGAGAGGAGAGGGAGGAGAGAAGAGAGAGACAGGACAGAGACAGACACAGACACAGACACAGACAGACAGACAGACAGACAGACAGATAGACAGACAAACAGACAGACAGACAAAAGAGAGAGTGAGAGAGAGTGGAGAGAGAGAGAGAGAGAGAGAGAGAGAAAGAGAGAGAGAGAGAGAAGAGAGAGAGAGAGAGAGAGAGAGAGAGAAGAGAGAGAGAGGAGGAGGAGAGAGAGAGAGAGGGGAGAGAGAGAGACGAAACGTGCAGTAAGACTACATAACGAATAACTAGCTAATCTGAATATTGAAAGGTTGAACAGATTAAACTGATCCCAAAATAACTTAACATTAGAAACAGGCAAAATACATTCTTCCGGAGGTAGGAATTGTGTGAGTAATATCATGACTTCCGGGGGTAGGAATGCTTTCACTGAGCACATTTTACCCGTACAATTATTCTAATTGTTAATTCTGCAGAGCACACACACTTAATGTCTTTGCAACACTTTGTCGTTAAAGCATTTCACAACAGCCTGAACGGCAAGGTAACAATTGATCTACTTGCACATGGGGTATTCAATAATGACAAATACTTTGTCCAGAAGAGACAAAAACAAACAAATAAACAAACAAACAAACAAACAAACCAAAAACCCAAAACGTCGCATCGTTTCGTTTTCTATTAGGTTACACGTTTCTACTGAAGATAAACTGCAAGGCAGTTCAATAGCATTTAAACACTTTTACCCATTTTTGCGAGATGGTCAACATGTTCATTGTAATAAATTCTACAGTGGGATGGTGTCCAACAAAAGTGAATATTGGACCGTTTCAATTGAATGCAATGAATCAAATATTCTATTTCCAAGATAGTATTGTTCTTCCAAACAGATGATGAAGCAAGGAATTGCAAGACCGATTTAGAATCTACACAAAAAAGAACATTTAAAGATTTTGTGGTAAATTAATCAAATATGAGCGTGTCATGAGCATAGCTCTTAGTTCTGCTGTATGGGTCTTCAACTTTTAAAGATGAAATAATAAAGCCACAGCCCGTATGATCATCTTCTAGTACATAACCGTCAGTATAATCTTAAGATGATCAGAATAAGTTTCAGATACATGTTTTAACTGCTGTACCTAAAATATTTGGATTGTCATCGTTTTATATAGGTGATCAAAGTCAAAGCTATCTTTCGTTAATTCCCAAGGAGGAACAGGTGCGACATTCATCATGGGGGTAACATTTTTAGGGTGATGTTGGAGCCTCAAACTTCAAATAATTCAAAGACACAATGTGCTATAATCTGTAGCATGTTTTCTTGCCTTGCCTCCTTTGAATAATCACTGTTGGATCTTATGTCAATCCCTGCTCGAAGAGAAGTTTCAACGGTTTTTGCTCTTATTGCATGTTATGCTGATGTCATATTTCTCATTTTATCAAGGGGAAAAACACCACCCATTCTATACGATTTCTTTGTGCCCGTATGAAGAGGGACACTAAAGCCAGTTTAATAGCTTTGCTATCTAAACTTTGAAATTTGATAGTAACATCTTTGGAGCAGAAAAGAACACTTCCTGACCATACATTAATCTAGATCTAACAAGTGAAATCGCAAGATGGACAAGAGTTTTCAGGTCCTGACCCCAAGTTTGTTTACTTGCTATCTTTACAAAAAGTTCACACTTTTCGTTGCTTTTGATAACATGGTGTCAAAGTGTTGTTGTTTTTTCAGTATAATTTTGGCGTAAGATAAAGCCTAAAATTGATTTCAGTTTTGTAAGCAATACCATGACCTTAATTTGAAATTTAGGTATCTTTTTTTGGCTCCAGCACCATTGATGAAAGGAGCCATTCCATTTTTTTCCCTGAAAATTGTAAGCCATGAATTATCACATATCTGTTCAATTTATCATGCTCTGTTTGATATAACCTGACAAATAAAGTGTAATCCAGTCTTTTTTCCTCAGAGTGACGATCATCCAGATACATTGCTACATCGTCGGCATACTGTACTACATTCATGGATTTGGACAGACATGTTGGTAAATCATACAACATGGTGTTAAAAAGCAAAGGAGCCATTATAGATGCCTGAGGAATCCCCATGTTGATTTGCCACGGAGAGGACAAACTATTCCCTATTTTTGTGATGTTCTCCCTGTCAGGAAAGATTAAACATACTGATATATACTGCACTCAGCCTAATATTTTTAAGTATAAAAAACAGTCTCGTGTGTCATATATGGTGATAAGCTTTCTGAACATAAAAAAAGTTGCTATACTCTTTTACGTTTAGCAAATTGTTGCTTTATTTGTGTGTGTAAATTTTGTTAATGATCTGTCGTAGACGTGCCTTTCCTACATCTAGCCTGATTGGCAAGAATATTTTGCTTCTCACAAAATTATGTTAATCTCGTTAAATAGATTTTTGTCCCATATTCTTCAACATGTGATGTGAGGATATCAGTCTATAACTTGACGCCTCTAACCTCATTTTAGCTGATGTAAGTACAGAGTTTTAAGTGGAGATTTCCAAAGACTTGGAAGACTTCCCGTTTCCCAGCATTTAAGATAAAATTGTGTCGAATTATGTGCCATTTCTTCTGAAAATGGCTGACCGCGCTGTAGGAATAACACCATACCACACGGCAGCTTTTTATGTGTAAAGGACTCAATGGGG
>JAFLJL010003082.1:0-12500 GCA_018398815.1 Conus ventricosus | reverse complement strand
TTTGGTGCTGTAGGTCTTGTATCACATGGAGTTTTTATAGCGGGCATTGAATCAACTTGTTCTGGCGCTGGCGGTGTTATGTTTTCATGATGAGTTATATTCTGTAACATTAATTTTTTTTGTCTGTTCCACTCTGCTAATTTTTTTCTGCTTTAAACACGCCCAGGATGAGGATGCTTTTCACTGGCCCCCACCTGGTCAGTGTTTTCTGATTCTGCTGATTTTCTGGCTTGGTTTACTTTCTCCACCTGATTCAATGTTTCCTGTATTCTGGTTCTGATGATTTTCCAGCTCGTTCATTTTGAAGGGAAACAAATCTATATGATTAAAGTTATTAATCCCATGATTAATGGCGATAACAATGTTCCAAATCTGTAGTATAGATCACATCCTAGAGACTCTAATGACTTTGTTAAAAAACTGGATCTTGCGTTAAATCATACGTAAGATCTTGTTCAGAATCAATGGGAGCAAATCTACTGACTAGTTTAGTGTTACAAACTAAGAACCGTTTGCCCCACACTTTTCACCATTCTAGACCCCAGCTGCGCTTCATACCTGTTATGATACTTTATAATGTCTTGTGGAGACATCTGTTGAATCTGTTCTATGTGAATTCAGTTCCGAGGAACTGTTTTGTTTTCCCACATGCTGCCAAAGAATACAGCCTCTCCTTTTTGGGCATAATAGCTTGGTCATCAACTTGGTCATTCATAAGTTCAGGAAGGTTTAGGCCGCCCTGTAGCTGTAGTAGATCATCGCTGTTCATGTTTTTATTAATTATAATTATTTTATTTTTTAAAATGAGCACCGAAAAAACTGTTACCAACCTTGTATACCATTCTGCTGTTATTGGGGGGTTAAGTGTAGGATACACAATGCTTGGTAAAAGCTTGTTAAAAATAAAACCAGCAGATCTTGGCAAACTAGACTTTGAGGATTCAGCAAAGCTAATCGCTATTATTACAGCTTCATTTGCTACGAAAGATTTTCTAGTCAAGCAAGGAATAATTCCAGACAGTATAAATATGTAAAAAAAAATACATTTATAAAAAATGGCTTCACTCGTAATGATGATAGGTGGCGCTGTGGTGAATGCGCTTGCTTTTAGCGGAAGTAATTACGCTTTAGTAAACTACGGCATGACGGCGAGAGAAAAAAGACATAACAAAGCTGTGGAGCAACTAGCTGCAGCACAAGACGCCTATGAAAAGCAGAGAATTGAACAGTTAGATTTTATTAATAACAACACTGAAAAAACAGGGACATGCAGCTTACACATTTAAAGATGTTGACCAAGCAATAAAACAATATTATCTTGTAACAGGCAAACCGATTGAGACATTGCCCCCACCAAAATTCAGCGACTTTTATCATCCATCAGAAAAACAAAAGATGCAAGAAATCGGGTTTATTGTCTTTGGATGACCGTCGTGTATTTTGTTGCGCATAATATTGGCTGAATAAAAAATGAACAAAATCCATTATTCACCCAAAGGATATTGGAAGGGAATCACAGCAATAAAAAGCTAAGCCAAGCGGCAGGGGTCAGTGAACAAACAGCAAAGAATGGTTATCTAAACAAGCGATTTGGCAAATTTATTTACCTGCCCTAGACGAATACAGAGACCGCACTTTGTGAAACCAACTCCAAACGACAACCCATCAAATGGACCTTCTATATTTACCCTCTGATACGATTAGACGAAAAAGATTTAAGTACGCACTCTAGTCATTGACATGGCTTCAAGATACAAAGATGCTGAACCATTAACACAAAAGAGTGCTTCTGCTGTTGCTGTTGCCATACAACTGATATACCAACGAGGCCCACTTAACTTTCCTCGCATGATTCAAGTCGATGATGGAAAGAATTTAAAGGCAAGTGAATCAATTATTGTTAAAACATAGAGTTACCATTAAAAGAGGCATCCCAGGAGTTCACAGATCACAGGCTTTAGTTGAAAACTTTAACAAACAGTTAGCTGAAAGACTTTTCTCCTACCAGTATCACAGAGAGCTTATTGACAATTCTCGCAACACAGAATGGGTTAGAAGATGCCCTCAGTTTTGCGCGCAATGAATAATGAAGAATTTAAAGGGCTAAAACCAGTACAAGCAATCAAAAAACAAACAATAAATGTTGTTGAAGGAGAGTCTTCATCCGGCAAACTATTACCATTTGGATTGAAAGTAAGGTACCTTTATTTACCGGGGGAAGCAGAAGGGGACACTCGCATCAGGGCAACCGATCCAGTTTGGAGTGTTGATCCATATGAAATAAAAAGAATTGTAAAAAGTGAATCCGCCCGTGTATTATTTACGAGAAACTGACACAACAAAACAACCGGCTCCTCAAAGATCTTTTGTGAAGGAAGAACTGCAGATAATCCCACCGGACACAGTTCCGCTTTAATTAATTTACGTAAATATATTTGAGTTTAAAATGGAAGCTCAGAAGGAAGTGCAGAACGAAACAAGAATGGTAAAGGAAGAGACCTTGAAAATGATGCGGGAATCATTTCATGCGTGTAATGCTATTAAGGAAACATTTTGGGGGGTTAATCAAAGCATGCTAAAACATCCAGATCACCTACAAAATCCAAACCCCCCAAAATTTTTTAAACTTGAAAAAAAAAAAAAAATTCGAACGATAAGCAAAAATGAGAAAAAAGATTTTAAAAAGAATTTTGGGTGAAGCTATGATTGAAATTTTTAAAAAAAGTTGTGGAAAAAAATAAACCCCCCTGTTTATGCGGTCCCCCGTGCCCCTTTTCATTTGAAAAAACTGGATTTTAAAAAAAACCCCTTTTTGGGTTTGTTTTTATTTTTGCTTCTTTGTTTCAACCGTTGGTTGATTCATGTAGAATTTTTGATCCCTAGTTGTTTTTCGTTTTTATGATGAAAGGGCTTATTGGCCCAAAAAAGCTTCTTTTTAGTTGTCATTTTATTTGTTTTACTGCCAAAAAAACACTGCGAGATATTTCCCTTTTTCTTTTTAATGATTTTTCCTGGCTCGAAATTTCTGACATTTTCGACCTTAAACCAAAAAAACTCCTTTAAACACCTTCCAGATAAATTTATTTTCTTTTTTCCTAAAACCTTTTATTTTGTAATTGAATTTTTAAAGGCGGGAAACTTTGGGTAAACGGGGCGTGTCGTTAAACCCTCCTGCATTTCCCCTTTTGCAATTCTATTTCCCTGGGGGTTTTTTGTTTTCTTCGTTGGGATATTTTTAAAAAAACTATCTTTATCTGTTTTAAAATACCTGGACTCTGGATAAAGGGCTTTTTAAAATAGTAAAAAAGGAAAATTTTAACATTTAAAAACTTTTTTTAAATTTTAAAAAAAGTAAACCCCAAAAATACAGGTTGTCTAATTTGATTTTTTTTTTTTTCCCTCATTTTGCCAAAAAAATGATCTTTAAATTTCTGAAGTCCTGATAATTTGGCTTTGAATTTAGCTTAATTGCTTCATTCTCTCTGGTGACCAATCTGACATCTTTGCGCTTGTGCGGATTCTCCATAGTCTTTCCAAAACAGCTGTTGTTCATCAACTTGAAAAAGTCTTTTTCTGAAGCATCTGTGGATTTGGTTCTGAGATCAGTGTTCTTCATTATGTATGGTTTCATGAACTGTTCTTGGTCGAAAGCAATTATACGATGAAACTGCTGTCAACTTCAAACCATGTCTTAAATAAAATTGTAGAAGTCTGTAATGACAGACATAATTTTTTTTGCCTCGAAGATTTAGGCACAAGTTTAGGGCGGCTCTCTTGGATTCATCTTTAGACTTTCTGCTGCTAATGGATATATTATGCAGGTCATGGAGTTCTGAGGATATTCTAAGTCAACTTCTAGAATGTATCCGCGCTGGTTGATCAGGCGCCAAACTGCCCAACCACTTAATGCCTTTTGAATATTTTTTGGATTGTCTTCTGTGTACATTTTAAAGTTGCGTAATGGAAGTGATTGCGCCATTGCCCACCTTACAGATTGTTTGCATCTAAATCATGAGATAGTTAGACCTTTTACTCGGATCATAGTCGTCCAAGTATTTGTTGTTTGCTTTACAGTAATGATGCGACGCCATACTAATTCCTCCACGGCAATCCGTTTTCAAATCATCTGAATCACTTGGTTGGTTAGACAATAAATCAATCTGTACTCCAGTAAACTTAAGAAAGCATCCCAGCTCATCCCGGGCGCAGAACTGTAAATGCGCGGGATTAGGCTATATGTTTCATGCAGGTCTTTCTATTAATTTTCAAACGACGTCCCGCCAACAAACTTACATCTGCCATCAAGTAGGTGTCATGTAGTCTCCATCGTTTTACACTCTAACTTCTGCCTGCTTTCTTGAGCATGATGGTAATCAGAAATCACTGACACCTTTCCTCTAAGACTAGAAAAAGAACGCGCCTTTAGGTGGAAGTGTATCTTTCGTAAAACCTTTCCCAACTGTTCATGTACTCATAAGGAAATAAACGCCCTTTCTAACGGAGAGTTGGGCTAGTCATAAAGATATTCTTCTGTTATTAGGCAAGAACTTTAAAGGGGACATTAGCCTGATGACTCTAATGACCCATCATGTGCTGCATAGAGTCATAAAGAGACATGTTATTTAAAGTGAAAACACAGGTACTTTGATGCCTTTGTCCCACTGCATGACACCTGAAGGCGTCGTCTACTGTTTCATTATAGATGAGAGTGTAACCTCGGCAAGTTATGAAAGAAGATGGCAGCTTCCATGTCTTTGGATCAAACTTTAGTTGAAAGATTGCATTTACTGTGCGCTGCTCCTCTAAAACTTCCACTAATGTGATCATGGTCTCTTACTTTTGGGTTGGATTCTTCACTGAGTTCTAAACCACACATCCAACAATGTGTGCTGAGTCATTACTGTTGTTGGTCTTCAGGGTCATTATGATTTCCAGATAAGTTTTAGATTATTAGAACAGACGTTACGCACTTGCTGCATGCTTTTTATAGAAGTATTCTGCAGCACTCTGGCCATCTATTCAATTATGGTTTCGAATGGGCGCACGCATCGACCTGACGTTAACAAAAGCAAAATGAACAGATCTGAAGATTAACTCACATAGGGATCGTTTTGGAGTTTCTGTGGCGTTGGGCACTTCTAAGGAACAATAAGCGACTCGAAGTCTGGCGTAAAACTACGTATGACTTGTTTGCAGTCGCTTCAGTTCTTAAAACTAAATTTCAGGTTGGATGGGCCCCGTAATTAGTTCTGTATTACAGTCTCAGAACTGTTTCCATGTTGTATATGTTCACTCGCGGCTTGAACAGATGGAATTCTTGTTAGGGGACATTTTTTACAGAATTCTTGTTTATTTTTTGGCTTTGAAGTATGCGCTCATATTCTACTCATCTGTTTCGTTTCAATGTGTAAATGCGGAAGCCCCGATGGTGAAAGCATCAGTAGTAAGTCAACATGATTTTGTATGGCCCGCAATCGTTGGGCTATCCTTAGGTAACTTTAATAGGTGTAGATTTGTTTCCTCATCCATGTGTAGACATTAACAGTTTATTGGTTTGTTTTGTTCTTCAAACTGATCTATTTGGTCTATACCAACGGGACAAGGTATTCCACTAAAGTTAAGATCATTGCATTTAGGCTGATAGTTAGATACTCTCTCTGCGTTTTTGCGGGCGTCGTTGATGCAGCCTAGGCCTGGCGAGAAACACACCACATGAAACATTTTGGTGTCTGTATTCTTTTTGTTTAGAACTGCTCTTTTCGCTACAATGCTTGGAGGTAGTAGAAGGTAGCCTGCCAACAATCGGCGCATACTTAGACTGTTTTAGCCTTCTGATTCTCTATGACTCGCCCTCTGTCCAACCAGAGCCTCTCATTTTGGCTTCTTCAGCGGCCACATCAAAAACTGTGTAAGCAGTTCGTCTGCCCACCGGCGTTAAGTCATTTTGTGAAAGATAGTCTGGCTGGTTTAGTTGAGACCAGACTTCTAGATTTTCTTATTTATTGTTACATAGTCGTTTATACACAGCTAACATTTCTTTATATAACCGGTGGGTCTATTGTTAGTTTAACGGAACTTGAGGAAATAGCATGAGCAACACTTGCGTACGCTTGCAGGCTCAATGATCTTCTAAATCAAATATCATTCAGTGCTCTTGATAATCGCTCTCCTCAAGCATTCTTCAAACAATTCGTCTGGTCCTTCATAAGTCCTTAGCCAGGTTGAGTTTCTTTTCTAACTCATACTATTTATTTAATTGAAAAATAATTAATTCAGAATCAATATCACGAGTTTTTGTGCTTGGTGACTAATTAATAAGTAATAAACACCCTATGGCTGTTGATTAGTGCGAGATGTTTAGAACAGAGTTTAATGTTTCGTTGACTTTTTTTTTTAAGCATTCCTTTTTTATCTGCTCCCGGCGTCTGGCTGTGAGAATAAACTTGCCCTCGCCTTTCTTTGAAGATCAAACTTTTTGTCTTTTGTAGTCATCAAAATCGCGACTGTAATCGATTAAATTCTTCGTCCGTGATGTTTGAGTCAACTAGTGCTTTATTTTTTGTCAGTTTGAACGAGCTAAGTTTAGCTGTTATTAGTTGAACCATAGCTGTGTGTTTTGGAGTTTGGTTTTTAACTTTTTTGCCAGCAGAAACTTACAGCTAATGAACACAGGCGAGAGCTAATGACTACCCGCCTTGAGGCAATGCTCGCGGAGGGCACACAACACCTGTTGCTTAGAGGCCTTCACTTGTTCTGCTGATGAGTCACATATAGTTGATGTTCAGTATTAACATTTGTTACAGCATTAAAGGCAGCAGAATACTTCGTTTGTTTAGCTGTATTTTGAAAGGTCCTGCTCTAGTTTTTGTTGCATTTGTGTAATGTCTTGTTATTGAAGTTTTTATTGTCAAGGGGCTAATCTCTTCTACTGGGCAACTCTGGCGCTGTAGGCACATTTGGATCAACCTGAAAACTGGGACATGCTGTTCTATAAATAAAAAAATAATTTAGCTATTTATATCTTTTAGGTCTGTTATTCTTCAATATTCGTTGCGCATCTTATATTAAAAACAAATGTACATTAAGTGGTTATCGGCTTCTTCTTCTTTATAATTTGAATGTTTATTACGTCCTCACAGTTCTCCCGCTTCCATGTCTAACGATTATCTCGTTGACCTTAGGTCAATCCATAAACCCGTACTTTTGTTGTCTAAATAATCATCAAGTCTTACACTGTAGGTGTAGATCTTTAGAACAAGGTATTCCGTTGGCATTTCTACCCTCCACCCAAAACAATTTTCTTATTTCATCAAATTGCTGATAAGGTTTAAGCCACTAGCATAGATTTGGTTTGGACTGCTCAATCAGGAAAACATTGTACTTTCGTTATTTTGATTAAAAAACTGTACACTTCCCTCTTTTGAATGGTCTTCCCATCTTCACAAGCAATAAAATTCCTTCTATGCGATCTTGCTGCGGCACTATAACTAAAAATTCCATACTAGTGTCTGCCCTGATCTCTTGGATATGTTGTATGATGACATCATCTTTCGTAATCTATTGCTAATTTTGATGATATGTTGCTCAATCTGCCTTGCTAAATTAGAGGTTGCTAACAAACGTTCAAACTATACGAGATGTCAGAAATGCTGTACTTGCTTCGGCGTCTGATGATCTGATTCACGTTTGTATTCATTAAAGTTAGTTATTTGACAATCTGTCTTTTAATGTCTTGAAAGTATGGTGCATGCGCTTTTAACAACTCAAATCTAAGGGAAGGAAAAGCGATTTCCCATACGCAATATTTACTGCTACATACTTTTTTTGCCGTTCTTTAGTATCTGTGGCGCCTATTCTATGTTTTAGTGCTTCTTCATTTTCTATCCTTGCCACGCCTACATTCCAGCCCTTTCATTCCGGTTAGCCAGAGCTCAGAATAGTGTTAAAAATATGTCTGCATTGAGTAAAGAATAAAATTTCTTGCCTCACGTTTTATTAGAAATTTCTTCTTAAACGATTGGCCCGCCCCAGATTTTGTACAACTTGTCCTGTTTGGGTCTGCTTGTTGAAGCGGAGTTCTATTTTGAAAGTAAGCCGCGCAGTAGAGCCTGGCACCAATCACTTCATCCGCTCTAGGTTGGAAAATTTTAACAGTAAGAATTTGATTCCGCATCAATAGTAGATGGATTTTTGGAACATAATATTCCGCTTATTTTCCCTTACGCCAAAAAGGGTTCTTTCAGTCTGCTATGCGGGTCAAGAATCGAGCCAGATGCTTGTGACATTTTTATGAGCAAAATAAAAAGTTAATTATTTAAAACATGGCAGCATTGAAGGTGAAGAAATTATGATGGGTCTAGATCTGGAGAGACTGAGTTGAAAATGTGGACTCCTTTGACACAGATCGCTCGGGCCCTCATTGCGGCGTGAATAACAGAAAGTAAGGTTAAATCATTTTACAAAAGTGTAGGCCAAGAACACTCCCGAATTTATAGACCCTAATGATTTTGAAGTAAAAGATGACCATTGTTTGTGGTGAAAAACGATCAAGGACAACTTGTTAAGCTTACAACTAAACCAGACCCATCAAAGTTTTTAAAAAGAGTACATTTAGACAAAGATCGGTTGTGAGCGAACAAAATCGCCTTGGATTTCTAAAAAAGCAACATTAGATGGGATGCCAGTTGCTAAATTCAAACACACTACAAGAACTCGACAGATAACAAAAGACAAAACAGTGGAACTTAAAAGAATTAAAATCATTCGGCAGACGAATTCATAAATGCAATAGAAGCAGAAACAGTTTTTCAGAAGAAACAGCATTAAAGACTATACAGACTCACGCTACCATGCGAGAAATAGCGGCCTTGATCATGCTTTGAGAAGCATCAGAGGCGAATTAACAAACAATTTAGCAAAACTGGGTTAAATAGGGAAGTGCATATAAAAAGAGGAAAAGAAAACTCGTTGAGGTGATGACGCCTACTTAGGGATGCTATTAAAGAACGAATACCAAAGACCTAAAAGATCTTGAACAAGAGAGATCAGCAAGACTAGAAGTGTTGTCTACTAACCGAGAACAATTGCGAACTCAAGTAAATAGAATAAGAGAAACTATCCAAAGAATTTTATATGAAGACACAACGCTAGCAGAAAGAATCGAACACTGTTTAGAGAGCAAGGAGTCACATTAGCAAGCGTTATAACGGCCTTAGGTTTTGCAATAAGTACACTGGTGATGGCTATTACAGGCGGCGGTGGTCAAAGCCCAGTGCCTCCACCGCCATCGCCTCCATCACCGCCTGATAAATCATGGGTAAAAAAACAGCTTGATCATCTTGCGGGTTTATTAAAAAAATTAGCGGTAAAGCTATAGACTTTACCGGGTATATTAGGGGGTGTTGTTAGCTGGCTTTTGTCTACTGCAAGCAAAGTAGTTGGCTTTATGGCCGAGCACTTATGGGCATTAGTTCTCTTAATAGTCGGGTTAATATTTAGTAAGATAAAGACCAGTAATCCTAGGCCAGTTAATCCAAGAACAAGTGCTGTCTTTTCATATTCATGGTCATTTCTTTTTCGCGTTCTTCAACGGCCTTTGGGCTTTGGGCCGGGGATTGGATGACTTATTCTTGGGGGGTCATCTTGTTTTTTTACTGCTTGCAATATTACTGGCTCAGAATTTATTTCGTTTTTTCCGACTTCTGTTCATTGCCTGCCACAAGGATTTCATTATTGTAGTTTATTATTGTTCCTATCTGGAGTCTGAGGTCAGAAGGCAGCATGTATAAACCAGTGCCAACAGCAAAGTCTACTTTCGATCTTGCGTATTGTAAAACATTTTGGTACCTTTTTATACTTGAAGGCAAATCAACTGTAGAATTAATGGCGTCCTCTAAATTTGCTAAGTATTGTTTTTGTGCATCAAAGCCAGTAGAAGGATCAGTTATGCTCGATCTGTTTGTGCTTGCGAGCCTAGCAAACACCAAACGTAAGTACGAACAGAGTCGTTTATTCGTTCTATTCCTGCTTTAGTTAGGCCCTTAGAAACGTCTAAGATAAATGTTGTCCATGCTGTTTTATGCTCTTGCTCTATGGACCCGAGGTGAACAGTTGTGCCTGAAGAGAAAGATGTGTAAGGAGGATTCCAGTCATAGTTATACTTTCTGTGCACCCCCCAAAAATAAGGGGTGCCTAAGCCATGATTAAGATCCAACTTTTGTCAAAAGTCTGTCTTAACATTAATATTGAATTCGTTACAGACCCTTTTCAAAAGCCTTCATGTCTATTCTGTTGCTGAATGATTAAACGGTTTGCATTTGGAAGGGAGCTGCAGTTCAGTCAAAATACGTCTGAAGGTGTAATAGAAATGAAATCTGTACATTTGACCTCCCCAAAGGGACAGGATGATTTAAGTGATCAGCATACGACACTCCACACCCAGTTGATCCCAAAAACACAGCAAAGTTTAACTGGTTCTGATAAAACTGCATCGGATGACTAAACCACATTTTTGGGGATGGGGTCTTTTTTAAATAGGAGGGTTAAGATAGCTCTTCAAGGGAGTACTAATTTTTTTATGAAAAGTGTCAGACGAGTCACAGAAATGTCAAGAGTATCAGTTGTTATATTTTTAAGATTGTAGTGCGGCCCAGCAGAATATTTTGCATCATATATTTAAATGCGCTCATTTTTATTTCGTTTAAAAATGTTTGTAACAATAACAACCCAAGACCGTCCTTCGTTTTAGAACAGCTATTGATAACAATTGCGGGGCCAAAACGGTCGCGCTCCATGAAAATTCTACAAAGTCGTATGGTTTAATAAAGCAAAGCAAGAGAATAATAAGGTTCTAAAAGTTGACAAAACAGGGCCAAAGTTAGCCATTTAAACAATACCTGAGGGTTTTTACGGGTTTTGCTCACTAAAAGAAGCAATGAGTAATTTTGACATTACTCTCAAACTTAACAATGCAATCTAAAAACAATGTTAACATTCAAGCCTGAAGAAGAAGGATGTTACTATTTGATAAAGACTAGCTAAAATGCTAGGCTTTGCGGGTAACAATTATAGATTTAGAGTTACACCAAACAAAAAATACTTATGAGGGAGAAAATCCGCTCGATCTTGCATTACATTCATTACCCTTTTGTCATTTGGACGAGCTAAGCACTGATGAAAACGTAAAATGATGGAAGGCCCTCAACTGTTTTAAGAGCTCTTCCATCAGGGAAAGCTGCATATTGCGATTATGAAATTTTTACAATTCCCTAATTTACAGTTTAAAGATTAGTTTTGGGAGGGTCGGGTCATTTAATATAAAAATTGCAGACAAAACAGGGAAACTGTGAAATGTGATAACCTGCACATTGTTTTGGAAATAAAATAATTAGTTTTTACTAAAAAATAAAGTCGCGGGGCCAGAAGAATCGGGAGTTACATTAGCACCTGTGAGGTGTATAACTTTAGAATTAAAAGACTTGCAGACGTTGCGGACTTTGAACAGAAAGGGAAAAGCACTTTTTATGGTTTTGAGTACACTAAAGATGGTGATTATAAACGCAAAGAGTTGGCGACAAAAAAAATTTCCTAAACTAGAGCAACTGCGCAAAGTAGAAGCAAATAAAGTTTGGGCCCGTAAAGAAAATAAAATAGTTCGAAAACCTGACCTCAAAGTGGCACTTGGAACCATATTTAGAATGGGACATAAAATTTGAATTCAAAGCCCATTTACATTTTTTAGCCGTCAAAAAAGTTTCAAAAAGCATTCAACTCTGGCCCTTTACATGTAAGTCTTATGCCGGACGACAATAGTCGGAAGAAATTGAAATAACGCCGTATGGGAAAAAACAGTACATCCCCACAGAAAAGAAACAGTTGTAAAAAAAACTTCTACAAAATTACAGTTCTTCCAAGCAGAAAATTAGGAGACACGTTCACAATAATATTTGAAATTTCTGTCTTAAAGTGTGGAAGGGATGGGGGGTTTTGGGGGTTTAGTGACGACCTTATAAAAGGAATTAAATATTTGCTGGCAAAACTTTGACGTTAAAACGCCTTAAAGTTACCATCGTCGTTCTTCACAATGGTGAGGATATTAAGGTTTATAACAACAAGCAAAAAAATCACTGTTGACTTAAATAGAAAAATCTTAACGAACTGAATTTGGGTTTAAACTTTCACATTTAGGTCTTATAGGGTTTTTTTATACTGAACAAGTTTTGACAGAGAGTATGATAAACATAATAACTGAAAATTTGATTAAATTCTGCTATAAAAAACCCTGGAGCAGTTAAACTTTATGACAAAAACTCCTCATTGCTCATTGATTTGTGGGCAGACTGGTTGTGGAAAAACAATATTTGTCCTAGAACCTATTACAAACAGTTTATCGCTAATTTTAATCATATTGTGATTTTCTGCCCAACACTTAAATGAACAAAGCAATCATGATAGAAGGTTTTAAAGGACGATGATAACATATATTTTTATCTAGCAAAAAA
>JAFLJL010003081.1:0-24202 GCA_018398815.1 Conus ventricosus | reverse complement strand
GGGCTTTTTTTGGGGCAGCGTTTGGTCTCACTTCGCTGTGGTGGTTATTTAACTGCCGCAAAAGTTGCCGACGGACAAGCCATGCAGGAATCAATCGATTCAATGAATGCTGGATCATGGCCGGGGCAAATTATGTTTTGCATGCGGCAGGATGGTTAGAAGGTGGCTTGACCATGGGCTACGAGAAGTTTGTCATGGATCTGGATATTGTGGTGCTTTGCACACGCTGCTCAGTGGTCTAACGATCGATGAAAATACGTTAGGAAAAGAAGCTTACCGGCAAGCGGGCCTGGTGAGAATTTTTTTGGTGTGACATTACCATGGAAAATTTTAAAACTGCAATTACATGTCAGACCTGGCTGATACTCATCATTTGAGCAATGGAGTGAGAACGGCAGCCTGACGCTTGAGCAACGTGCGAATCAACGCTGGAAGCAAATGTTGGCAGATTATCAATGCCGCAAATGGACGAATCCATTAATCAGGCATTGAAGGATTTTATTGAACGAAAAAAGCGGCGATACCCGATCAATGGTATTAGCAAGAATTTAATCGATTACAACTTGGAGAATTATTATGAGTGAGTTATCACGCACTTCAGAGCTGGCTTCGCGCCACGCAGAACTTGGTTCCGGACTCGAGGATTGGAATGGCATGGGTACAGCCTGGAGTTATAACACTGACCGAATGATGAGCACGATGCAGTGCGGGAAGCGGTGGGTTTATTCGATATGTCACCACTCAAAAAGTCTATTTACGTGGACCCGATGCTGCAAAAGTCGCCGCATCATGTTATTACCCGTGACTGACTAAGATTTATGCGGGCAAATCCGCTTACGGCTCGATTTTAACTGAGCAGGGACAGTTTGTGATGATGCAATTATTGCTAATAATGATGACAATGAGTGGTTGGCCTGTCATGGTTCAGGTGAAAGCATGGAACGTTTACAAGAATCAGCGTCTGGTTTAAATGTCGATATTGAGCTGGTGATGACTTGCACAATATTTCAGTACAAGGCCCTAAAGCACTGGAACTGTTGAATGCACATGCATCGATGGATTTGAATTCACTGGCGTATTTTCATCACCAGCCAACTGAGGTGTTCGGACATGCCTGTCGTTTATCCCGTACCGGTTATTCCGGTGAAAAAGGGTTATGAAGATTGCTTGATCGCTCAAAAGTGTGTGATGTTTGGGACAATTTGCTTGGCCATGGTAAAGATTTAGGTGTTATGCCTTGCTCATTTACTGCATTAGACAAAGTTCGCATCGAAGCCGCATTATTATTTTTTGGTTATGACATGACTGCGAGAACATGTCCGTGGGAAGTTGGTTTGGGTTTTACAGTGAGCCGTAATAAAGGTGATTTTAGAGGTAAAGATAAAGTATTTAAATTAGAAGGCCGGAACGCTTTAAACTGGCGGGTATTGAAATTTATCATAACGACGCTTTGGTGGTGGCGAAAATTAATGCTCAATGACCAGGTGTTGGAGTGATTAATAGCCAGGTTATCTCATCGATTACAAAAATCGCTGGCATTAGTTCATTTAGATCCAAGTGCATTAGTTGTTGGAACTAAACTAAATGTAATTGGAGAAGACGCACAATATTCTGCTGTAGTTTCGAATCTGCCTTTTTACGATCCTGATAAATCTAGAGTAAGAGCTTAAAGATGTAACTGGATTCCCGTCTACACGGGAATGACGGTTGGTTATCATCAATCATAGTAGCCGGCGCGCACTGTCGCGCGATGAAGTTGCAAAGCAACGCTCTGCATGAATCATCGTTGTATTACCGACATCTCGAGAGGGTGCAATTTCGACTAAATCATGCTAAGACATGGCTTTATTGACCAAACCATGGATTAATTCCCGAGTCTGTATCCAGGTCAACCACCTGGGGTTTGCGCCATCACTGCCGGCATGATGGTTGGGTCAAGTCGTCGGCATCAACGGTTAGGTAATAATTTCATTGTCAGGAATTCGATCTTAAACGGCTTGTATACCTATTTCATGCATCTCATAAGCCGTAATGATATCGGCACCATAGGCTAATGCTGTTTCGACTTCGCCGGTTCTGGCGCTGCCAATACCACGAATGCCTATTTGTATGATTTCTTTGATCCAGGACATTTCACTGGCACGGGGATTGGAACTGGAGTGCATCATGCTCACCATTGATTTCATCACGCCAGTCTATATGCGCATCAATCTGAACCAAAGTAATTTCTTTTTTATATTCTTCAAGCGCTCGCAGCACAGGGATAGGAATGCCATGGTCACCACAAGTGTGATCAATGTTGCGCCAGATTTAAAGATTTGTCGGCTGTTTGCTCAGCTTTACGATAGTGCTCAGCAGGGTCAGATAAATCGTCGTCACATTGCCACAATCAACTACCTTTATGTCTTTGTTATCTAGTAACGGGCCACCTAAATCCCAATCATAATGATTCAGAGTGTAGTCCACCATTTCACTGGACTGACGGATGGCATCAGGTGCGCGACTTTGATCGTTGGCTAATTCTGAAACTCGATAGGGCTTGCCATACGGAATGCCAAGAATCGCAATATCAGCATCCAACTGGTCGAGATTTAACTCAAGTGGAAAATCCAGGAATGTACGTACTGGTGTTGATGGTGGTTCAGTTAGATTAGATGTCATGAGTTATCCTGCTAGGTCAATATGTAGATTACGGCATAAAAAATAATTTATTTCTCAAGTAAGACTGAATAGTTACACAGTTATTGGAAATACTCGCGGCTGTAAATTGACTCGAGATAACAGGAGTTGTCATCAGGAGTCATCCTGGCTTTTCCCCCGCGTAGGCGGGGGTCTCCTCATCGCTCTTGGGTCTTAGTAGGAACTTAAGCCAAGTTGCTACTCTGTTTAATGTAGAAAGGTTAGTCTGCAGGAACTCTTCGACGAAGTTTGCCTGAATGGGAAAATGCCAGGTTGGGCCGTAATAACCCAGGTGGGAAAATAATCTCAGAATCCTGACCGCATCGCAACTCTTTCTGCTGTAAACTTAATTGGGGTGATATTAGTTATAGTTTTCAACTCACAGCGGTAAGCCGGTGGGTATATAAATGCTCATAGTGTGGCAGGCAAATTTCGTAGATTTCTTTAACCCGCTCAGGTGCTTCGCTGATGTCTATGTATCGTCTTGCCTGTGGTTTAACCATAAATCGCGTAAATTTTGATGCAGGAACCGCCATCGTACCAACTCATTCTTCACGGTTTCCGGGTTTCCAACTTAAGGCCTGCGGTAAGAAATCAATTCCACGGCATTGCAGTAAGCTTCGACAATGCCATGCGGATTTTCGAGTTAATCATCACTATCAATAAACAGGTGGTACCTTATCAAATTGATCTGTCAGATGATCGATAATTGGCGTTGCAACAAAAGCAATTTCTTTTAAAACAAAGTCGGCCAATGCTTATACATTGAGGTTGCAACTTTGCCGGATTACGGATTAAAAAACTGTGATTGAAATGATTTAAAATTCATCTGTCCCAAATGTTCAATTGTAGTGTGGGAAATCCTTGCTGAATACAGATCCTTTCACAGCAGTGCTTTTAGATCATTCCATACACTGTCAAATGTCAGCCCCGGGATGCGTGGGCTATCCTCTTTGATTCGAGGCCACAGAGGTTCTTCGCCTTGGTACCATGGTTCACCAAAGGGTTCATGAAAACATTCCATATCTCGCGCATTCGCATCATCCATTCAAATGCCGTTGATGTTGAGCGCGGTGTGGCCCAAAGTGCAAGTATTTTATGCTTAGGTTTGTTTATCCTGACTTAAACATTAATTGACCTTGATGAATGATTACTGCAAGACCACATATTAATAAATATGCCAATGAACGCTGATTTTATTTAATATATTCGGAAAATTCGATTTAGCAAGTTATTTTGAAATATTTATGAATTTCAAGAATATCAAATTAATTATGTTATTTCGAGTAAACTGAAATAACTGACATATTTGAAATGCCTGGAAGGCTGTCAAGATAATCGGCGTACCACTGCATCATCTTCGTGCGTTCTTTAACATACTGAGCATGGTTATAGACTTCACGAACCTTGTTTTTCTCCTGATGGGCAAGCTGCTTTTCAATAACATCGCCTCGAAACTTATTTTCATTTAGGTTGGTTGAAGCAATACTACGAAAACTGTGTGATACGATTCTGCCTATATATTTGCCATCTTATTCTACGAATCACTTTATTGATTGATTCTGAATTCATCGGACGGGTGGGTCATTTTCGTTAGGGAATATGTATTCACCATGACCAGTGATCCGGTATCCGACTCCACCGAATATTCATTAATGAGTTTGCCGGGTGTGAATTATGTTGAGTCTTCCCGTATCGTGCCAGTCAATATCCATGGGGTCATCGACAGTTCGCTCCTCACTGTTAGGCGTGGAATCGACCGGGAAATTACAGCGGATTTTTAAAACCAGCAACTGGATCAAATTGCACTGTCGGTTGATGGTGTTATTTTAACGGACTATCTTGCCCACTATTAGATGTCTCGTTTGGAGATGAACTTACGTTTGCAATTTTGGAAAGAAGAGCGGTCGATAAAGTCCGCGATTTTGAAAATCTGTCGAACGTATTTAAAGGGTTATCGGTTATTAATACACATCTTGTCGCCACCACTAAACAGTATCTTGGCGTATCAGCGTTTATGCAAAAAAGGCGCTGAACAAATTACTGGGTGAAACTAAAACTATCAATTCATTGTTATTGGACATTGATCAGCACCAGCAGGACGCTATTATTAAAGAACTGAATATGATGCCGCAAGTGTCAGGCATAACTGAAAAGCAAGCTGCAATAGATAAGTTTTATCAGACTATGGACGAAACAATACTAGTTATTACAGTTATCACATCCATTCTGGCGCAATTATTGCCTTTGGCGTGGTTTATAATAGTGCCGTGATTTCTCTGTCAGAAAGGGGCCGCGAATTAGCCAGCTTGCGAATACTCGGTTTTACCGTTGGTGAAATAGCCTACATTTTGCTGGGTGAATTGTTATTGTTAATGCTAATAGCGTTGCCACTGGGATTTATTTTTGGTTACGGTATTTGCTATTATCTAGCTTCAGATCTAAGTTCAGAATTATATCGTATCCCATTGATATTAATGCTTTCTTCGTATGCTTTTATCATGTCGATTACATATATATCAATGATTTTATCAGCACTGTTAATACTTTACAGGCTATACGATCTTGACCTTATTTCGGTATTAAAAACCAGAGAATAATCAAATGGTATTAAAACGTTATTCAACTTTAATCATTATCAGTTTATTAATAGTTGCATTCATCGTCTGGGGCTATTGGCCAAGGCCTGTTCTGGTCGATGCTGCGCCGGCTGTGAGTGAAAACACTAACCATATCAATTGAAGAAGAGGGTCAAAACGGGTAATAGACCGCTATATTGTGTCAGCCCCTATTTCCGGTTATGCGCATAGACATGACCTGGCGGCTGAAACTAAATGTTGATCTCCAAGGCACAGCAGCGCTCAGCAGAATTTGCTGTAGATGTTGCTCTTCATGAATTGGAAGCGGCGAAAGCATTATTGGAGTACTCGGGTAAAAGTGCAGATCTTGATACTGCTAAAAATATCGAAATTTGTGCACCGGTTTCCGCACAGGTTTTAACCATGCACCGGAAAAGTGAAGGTGTGGGGGAATGTTGGTGAGCCATTGATTGAAATAGGAGATCCCAATGCATTGGAAGTAGTGGTTGATTTGCTTTCAGAAGATGCTGTGCGAATCAAACCGGGTACAAAAGTTTTATTTCGATCGCTGGGCGGAGAAACCTTACTCGAAGGGGTGACTCGAACTATTGAACCTACAGGTTTTACCAAATTTTCAGCGCTTGGGATTGAAGAACAGCGGGTGGGGGTTTGATGCGGATATTACTTCCCCCGACAGAATTATGGTCTCGCCTGGGTGATGGCTATAGAGTTGAGGCCAGTTTTATCGTCTGGCAGCAAGTGATATTCTGCAAATTCCAACAAGTTCCTTATTTCATCATCAGGATGGCTGGGCGGTGTTTGTTATTGAAAATGGAAAAGCCCATTTGAGGTCGATAAAAATCGGTCAAAGCAATGGCTTGAAATCTCAGGTTATTGAGAATCTTGAAGAAAATGAAATGATTATTACTCATCCCGATAATACAATTGAAGATGGAATTCGAGTTAAGATCAGAAATTCGGCTCATGATAGTTAAACTAGCTTATAGCTTAATTTTATTAATAGCTGTTATAGCGCCCTGAGTAGCTTTGCTAATACTTATATATTGCCTCCTCAGGATCAATATATGGTTGGCCAGCTTAGAGAAATTACTGTAGGGCCGGATACAACATTATCTGATCAGGCTCGCTTTTATAACGTTGGGTTTAATGAGATCAGACTGGCCAATGCAGGCATTGACCCTTGGCTGGTGAAAAATGGCTCTAAGATTGTTATCCAACGCAGCATCTGTTACCAGATACGGTTAGAAAAGGTATCGTTTTAAACGTGCCTGAGATGCGCCTTTACTATTATCCTGAAACTGATAATCGTCCAACTGTGATCACTCATCCAATCAGTATTGGCCGTGGTGACTGGAAACGCCCTTAGGTGAGACAAAGATCATAAACAAAAAACACCATCCTGACTGGCATCCACCAGAATCTATTCGCAAAGAGCATCAGCAGCAAGGAGAATTGTTGCCTAAAGTCGTGCCGGCAGTCCTGGTAATCCGCTTGGAGAATACGCATTAAGGTTAAGTCTGCCCGGTTATTTAATCCACGGTACGAATAAACCCTATGGAATTGGTATGCGAGTTACTCATGGCTGTGTGCGCATGTACCCGGAAGATATTGAAGCTATTTCGACCAGGTTAAAGTTAATACCTCGGTCAATATTGTTCATCAGCCTTATAAATTCGGCTGGTATCTCAACACGCTGTACATGGAAGCCCACCCGCTGATACAAGAAGATGGTTTTATATAAGACTGATATTCCTGCATTGTATAAAGCGGTAGCTAAAATCAACGAGAAAACTTCCGGCCGGACAACAAATTAACTGGGAGCATGCCAAACAAATTGCCCGGCACCGACCGGCATACCAACGCCAGTAAAAATTGATTCAGTTAATAAAATATGAAGGTTCCTGAGCAAGTCTAGCTCAGGAACCTCGATAATTATTTCTGCATTGCTTTTTTAAACATGTTGTCAATTTTCACGTTTGCGTCTTCTGCCGAGTGGCAGCGGCATTAGCAGTGTTAACGGCTTCTGCGGCCTTGGTCGAGGCAGATTGGCTTCGGCTAAAGCCTGTTCCGCGATTGCTCGAACTTCGTCTAGCTCTTTATTGCTCGCACAGCCAGTCAGCATCAATGTTGCGGCAATTAAACTTAGTAAAGATATTTTTTTAAGTGTTTCATTGTGTTTCAAATCTCCTTAAGATTTAGTGTTAAAAAATCATTTGATGACCACTTTAGTTCCTATTTTTAGCCATTTTGAAAGCTGGTCAATATGGTTGTTAGTCAAAGCAACACAACCATTTGTCCTGTTGAACATTTCATGTGTTTTTAAGTCGCCGTTTCCTATTCCGTGAATCCCCAAATTCCCTCCGAGCCATGGTATTTTGTGGAGCATTGCCAGTCAACTGTTGACTTTTTTTTATTTCAAGAAAAGTATCTTTATCAATAATACCCTGATCAAAAGCCTGTTTGGCATGACTAATGGTCGGATAGTTGATTTCAAAAAATAACCGAAATTGGCTATCCCGGTTTATTCTAGTGATCGTATATTCTCCTCTTGGTGTTTTATCATCTCCTTTGATATGTAAATCTGTAACGCCAGCTCGGCCGATTGATATATCCTTCATTTTCCTTAGCACTTGGTCGTCGCGCATGATTTTTAATATTGATTGATCAGTTTCTATCAAAAATCCAGCTGCTGGCCAGGCTCTTTAAAGGAAAAAAATAAAGTAGTACCGCTAATATCAATATATAAGTATTATCTTTTTTGTGTGACTCATTTTATAAATACCTTGTCCACATCTTTTAAAGCTCCGGGTCGAAATACTTATCGCCTTTATTAAAGATCCAATAAACTGGAAATGCAGTGAGGAATATCAACATGAAAACTACGAATAACGGCATTTCAAAGTAAAGTAGTTTTATCGGTTCCCAATACAGTCACATAACCGATGAAAAATGCCGTCGGTTTTGAGCCAGTTGTCTCTTGCACATAAATGAATTCAGCGGCTGATTTAGGAAATTGAGTTGTCAGCTCGGTGTAGGAAAAGGCTGTAAACAGAGCAATAAATGCCGCGAATACGAATGCCAGCCACATACTGTTCCCGCTACACTGGCAGCTTCGCCAATCAAAGCATAGATACCCGCGCCAAGAATAATACCTACACCATAAATCGTGACCTGGATTAAATTTAACGATTTTTTTAATCCTTGCGTGTCTGATTCCGGTGTGTGACGTCGTTAGTTTGCTGTGCATGATTATTTTGTGATGGCAGGGTATTCTTTGTCGACGGTAGATATGAAACCTTGCGGATGGACAACCAAGATGTCGCAATCAACGTCGTCTAAAACACTCTCGGTCGTTCCACGATAAATACTTGTTCAAATCGACTTTTGCAGCTGGAGCCCATAATCAATAAATCAGTTTTAGAGTTTTTTATGAATTTAGGCAGCGTGTATTTTGCCTCACCATCTTCCATAATGATGCAGTCGGGGTCCAAGATTGGCTTGATCAGCAAGTTTATATAAAGCTTGCTTATGTGACTGCCTGATTTGCTGGTCAGCTTCATCGTAAAAAGCGTATTAAATTGACCTCCCCAAGGGTAGAGAGTTGTAGGCAATCCATGATGGAATAATAAGTATGATAAATATTTAGTTTGCCATCCAACTCATGGGTGAGTAGTTTGCCCAGCTGTAGCAATGTTTGATCAATGTCAATTTGTTCTTCTTCACCAACCGGATTAACTGAACATGTCACAGTGGGTGATGACCATAAATTATCCGGCTTGACGAAAAGTATCGGCGTTTTACATGCATGATTAAATTCCAATCGGCGCTGCTAAATATGGCACGTTCAAACTTGTTATGGTGATGTGTATCTTAATGACTAAAAACGGCTTGCTGCGCATTGCCTGCCTGACAATGCCTTCGTATAAAGGATAATCCCAGGCAGAATCACACTTGACTGTAAAACCTTGCTCACGCAGTGGCTGCGCCAGTTTTTCCAGTCTGTCGTTGAATTGTTCAAGATAATTATCGATTTGCACATTGACATCAGCTGGGTCGAGTAACTCCTTGTGTTTAATCAGATTTGAGTCATAGTTACAGATAAATAATTCAAGCTCGAGATTCAGCTTTTTAGCTATGACAGTTGCTTGAGCGAGCGCCGGTTGTTCCTCGTGGGTTGGGTCAATGATGACTAATAAACTATTTGTTAATTCCATATACTCCGCTTCTGCTTGGTCACTAATTAAGACTCAATGCTCGCTTTAAATTAGCTTGATCAAGGTCAATGTGTTGCAGCGGCGGGATAGATCTAAAAACCATAACTTCATTGTTTCTTATAGACATTGACTTTCTTCAATTTTTTCAAAAAACTCAAAGTTGACTGTGATCAAGGCATTGAAGACCAGCATTGAATAATATTGACTGCGTTTAAGGTCTGAACAATTTAAGGGAGATTAACGATGAATTCAACACCAAGCGTAAATCCCAGGCAGCAGTGCAAGAAAATCACACCCAGTTACTCGGTCTTCAAAACGAGATCAATTCTTATTTGATGATTGGTTTAGTGGCATTTGGAGTCGTCCATTTGATGATGCGAAGCAAGCATTTGTACCCGCGATTGATTTATTGCAAAAAGACAAATCTTATCAGATAAGAGCTGAACTGCCGGCTGAAAGAAGATGAAATTGAGGCTTTTATCGAAGATGGTTATATGGTTATTAAAGGTGAACGCAAATCCGAGCATGAAGAAGAAAAAGATAATTATATTGTTCATGAATCGAATTACGGTTCATTCTATCGCTCTTTCCCATTGCCTAAAGACGTTGATTTAGAAAAAGGTTGTCAGGCATCGTTGAAAGATGGATTGTTGATTCTGGAATTACCGAAACTCGAAACTGCGCAACCCAAAAAAGAAAAATCATGATTAAAACGATTTCCTGAGTTTGATTCAGTGTAGCTGAAGTAACTGATGAATTTAGGATGATACTTCCGCTAATAAAGATGTGGTTTGTGTAAATTTGAATACAGGGGGGGTAGTTCAGGGAGCAGGATGGACAAACGTAAGATTTCAATTGATTTGTATCTTGGATATAAATCTTTTTACACGTGCTCGAAGTCCTGTTCCTTTCAAGTTTATGTAAAGCTCGAGAAAAGGTTTCAGGCCGAACCCCAAGTTTTGCCGCAAGCGTGTTTTTGGAATAGGGCAATTTTATAGTTATTGGTAAATCTTCAACGATAGTGCACTGAGTTAACAAAAGCAACCGATTCGCTGAGATACGTTTTGCAGTGTTCGATGTTCTAACTCTAAATCCTGGCATACGCGGGTATTTAGATTCATACATAAAAATTATGTGTAAATAAATGTCTTTTTAAATGATGTGTTGCAATGTCGAACTGGAATACGCCAAACTTGGCATTATTAACTGCCTGGGCAATAATTTGGGAATCTTGCTCATTTTCATTGAAAAGTTGAAATACGAAGTCCCAGCACGATCAATGATATCAATCACATAGCTGTCACCATCTGTAGTGACCCTTGACAGCATCCCGAGCCGATTCAACGATATAAAAATAGTCGGTTGTTTTTGAGTTGTTACTTGAACGTATTCCCCTTTTGTGGCACTTTATCGTTTGTGCAGGGCTGACAACTAAATTCAATATTTCGTTTGAACACCTGAAAACAACGACGAAGTTGACAACGCTTTATCAAGCTTTCTGATTGGACTGCCAGATTTATTATTTCCTCCGTTGGCACTCAGTAATATTTAGTCCGCATATCGAAATATAAAGATTATAGACTGAATATTATTTTTGTTTTTAGATTCTAATTCAATATCTGCATGTCTATGCATAGAATCGACTATAAATTGATACCAGTAAAGTGGATTTCAAGAATTACCTAAATCAAAAATATCAATTTAAACTATTCTGTTTCGATTTATACTCCCCGCATGATTAGTTTGTTAAAAAATGCCATGTGTTTTCGCCCCCACCCACAAGGGCTGCAACATCTATTGTCGCGGGCGAAAGATTATCTGGTCCGGAACCCGTTGTGCCTGAGTTGATGCAAATTTGTCAGTGGATGTTATCGATTTTGAGGGGCAAAGACTATTCCGGGATGATTGACGGGCATGCACATATCACCGGGGTTTGGTGGTGAATCCGGTTACATTTCCGTGTTCCGCCGGTGCTTTTTCACAATTTACTCTGCGGGTGTAAACAACGGTGGTTGGCGTTTTGGGCACGGATGATTTAACCCGTAATACTTCAACATTAGTGATGCAGGCTAGAGGTCTTTTGTGATGAAGGAATAACGGTTTTTGTCATTGGGGGTGGTTATCACTTGCCTGTTGCCACGCTGACAGGAACAGTTCGTTCGGATATCGTTCATGTGGACGAATTATCGGTGTGGGTGAAATTGCACTTAGTGATCATCGTTCCAGTCAGCCTACGCTGGATGAACTATGCGTATCGCCAGTGATGCCCCATGTGGCCGGCATCATGACCGTAAAGCAGGCATTGTACATTGCCACATGGGGACGGAAAAAACGCGGTCTCGATTTAATAATCAAGCGCTGGTTTGTCTCGGAAATTCCCGCACGAGTTTTCAATCCAACACATGTAAACAGAAACAAACCTTGTTCGAACAGGCATTAGAACTGGTCAAGCGAGTTGCACGATTGATGTAACAGCTTTTCCTGAATCAGCTGATGGCCAGCTGTTGGCCAGGCAACCAAAAATATGTAGAAACGGATTGCCAATGGATAAAATTACTGTCAGCTCTGATGGTGGTGGTTGTTTGCCGGTGTTTGATGAAAGGTGGACGGGTAATACAGATGAATGTTGGGCATTCACAGGAATTGGCTGGCACTTGAAAAGTTTTTTAGATGATGGCTTTGAGTTGGAAACCATTTTTCTGTTTTTACCTCCAACGTGGCTGAATTATTGAGATTAAAAACTAAAGGGCAGATTGCTCCGGGGTTGGATGCAGACTTAGTCGTGCTTAATCATCAAAATGAAATTAAAAAGTGTCATGGCAAGGGCGTTTGGCATAAGCTAAACGATAAGCAAATTAATTTATGGAACATTTGAAAAGGAATCAATTTGACTACGCGAAAATTAACCAGACAAAAGGTTATATTATTGCAATTTGGTGGTGCGGAAAATTTAAAAAAAAAAAACCGGTAATTCTGAAAAGATTTGTCGAACTATTTCGCCAAAGGTGATGGGGCATATTGCCTCATTCCGGGCCGCATCCGAGGCCAGAGATACCGGAACGCTATATCAGAATATTTTCCATCGATTAGGCGCAAAGCGCACGGATGTATTGAGTCTGAAAAAACGCGAGGATTGCCAGAGCCCAAGCATTCGCAGATTGCTTTAACAAGTTTATGGCGTATTTATAACCGGTGGTGATCAAAACACGTTGGCCGATATTCTCGGTGGTACTTCTTTGATTGAACGTTAAATTTGAGCAAAATCAGCAGGGCTTGCACATTGCTGGCACTTCTGCGGGGGCGGCATTTTTTTTCGCAATACATGATTGCTCGAGGTAAAAGTGGCATCACACCGCACAGCACCATGGTTGAGATGTCGACCGGCTCAGGTGTTTGCAAAGATTTGATTATCGACCAGCATTTCAGGCAGCGTTATCGTCTTGGTCGGCTGATTACGGCAGTAATTCATCACCGGAATTGATGGGTTTATCGGTTTAGACGAGGATACCGCTGTTTTTATTGACCCGGATAACAAATTTCGGGTGGTTGGGAGCGGTTGGGTGACCATCGTTGATGAGGCACGAATGGGAAACATTGTAAAAATCACCGAGACCAGGCACCGGCAAAATTAAATGTTCAAGATTTGAGTGTGCATTTCTTATTAACGGTGATTCGTATGACATAAGGACACGCAAACCCGTGCTGTGTTAGTCTAATACAAGACAAAGAGGAGGGATCTGCTTAATGAAAATAATTTCTACTTCTGTCTATGAAGGCCCAAATATTTATGCTTTGTTTCCCGTTATTCGACATGTTATCGATTTGGGCGAGTTTGAAAATTGGCGACGGCGAAATTAGGTGCAGAGTTATTGATGCTAGTCGAGTTTTTGCCCGGCCTTGAAAAACACGGTGTTCTACGGAGGCACGGTGGTTTCATTCGGCGAATGCGAGAAGATGAAGGCACCTGGCTAGGCCATGTGATGGAGCATTATGGGGGCTTGAACTGAAATGGGGCCGGCTCGGAGGTGATTTTGGAAAAACCAGAACCACGGGCCCAGCTGGTGAATACTATTTAGTTTATGAATATGAATCTAAAGATGTAGGCCTTGCCGCAGGCAAGCTGGCGCTGGATTTAATTCAGCATTATTGCCTGATAATCTTAATCCAGTAAACCCCCCGACAGTGATTTTGATTTTAATAAAGAGCGTGTTGATTTTATTCGTTATGCACAAAGCGCGCACTGGGGCCCAGTACCGGCATCACTCTTTTAAAGCGGCAGAGGAAAGAGATATTCCCTGGTTCGTCTAAACGAATACAGCCTGGTTAAATTTTGGGTCATGGTCGTTATCAGAAAAGGATTCAAGCAACGGTGACCAGCGAAACGCGCCATATCCCCTTTTTGAAACTGGCATCGGATAAAAAGAAACGAAAAAAATTCTGGCTGATCTGGGTTTTCCCGGTTCCCAAACAACACTTGGTTTTTAGCCTGCATAATGCACTAGAGCCGCAGAAACGGATAGGCTTTCCGGTTGTTGTTAAACCGCTTAATGCAAACCATGGCCGTGGTGTTTCAACAAACCTTAATTCAAAAGAAGAAGTTGAAGTTGCCCATGACAAGGCCAAAGAACACAGCCGTTCTGTCATCATTGAGAGTTATATTGTTGGTTTGGATCATCGAATGGTGGTTATTAATGGAGAGTTAATTGGGAGTCGCTAAACGTTTGCCCGGGGATGTAGTTTTGGTGATGGTGAGCATACTGTCGAGCAATTAGTTGAAATTGTGAACCAGGACCAAGGCGCGGTGTAGGTCACGAAAAAGTACTGACCAGATGGAGTTCGATCACCAGGCCGAACGGCTTTTAAAGCGAAGGGGTTTTACGAAAAGATTCGCGGTTGCCAAAGGTGAAACTTTGTTCTTAAGGGCAACAGCAAATTTATCCATGGTGGTACGGCGATAGATGTAAATGATATTGTCCATCCGGATAACAAAGAAATGGGGGTTTAAGAGCGATTAATGCTATCGGTCGGGACGTCGGCGGGGTTGATTTTCTGACATCAGATGTCAGTAAGTCATACCGTGAAATCAGGCGGTGCAATTTGTGAAATCAATGCGGCTCCAGGTTTTCGAATGCATGTCCCCGCCGAAGTGAAGGGTCGCCGAGGATGTTGCCAACCCGGTGATGCCCATGCTTTTCCACCGGATTCGCCGAGCGTTATCCCGATTGCTGCTATCACAGGCACTAAGGGGAAAAACCACGACGTCCAGGATGCTGGGTCATATTCTAAAATTTGGGCGGGTATACCGGGGGAAATGACTTCAACAGAGGGTGTAATATCGATGGTCAGTTGAGCGTAGCAGGTGACATGACCGGGCCGCGTCTGCAAAAAATGATATTGCGTGATCCGACGGTTGATGCGGCCGTGCTTGAAACGGCCAGGGGAGGGTGCTGCGTAGCGGTTTAGGCTATCGACTTCAGACGTTTCGGAAATGTTTGAATGTCAGTGCTGATCATCTTGGCCTAAGAGGAATTTACACGGTCGAGCAACTTGCTGAGGTAAAACGAGTTGTTGTCGAGGTGGCCAAGGAAGTGGCCGTATTGAAGCTGACGATGCGTTATGTTTGCAGATGGCGGGACTTTTGCCAGGCAGAGCGAATCTGTTACGTGCGATGAATCACGGACATCCCCTGGTTAAGGACACATTCGGGCAAATGGCTTAGCGGTTGTACTGGAAGAAGGCATGAATGGTCATATGATCACACTTCTATGATAATGGTCAGCACATTCCATTGTTGGGACGCATCTTATTCCCGGGGACGATGAAGGCCGGGCCCTGCATAATGTTCAGAATGCGTGTTTGCGGCTGCATTGGCTTACAGCATGAATTGTAAATCTTGAAAATATAAACATGGTTGAGGGAAAGTTTAACACAAGTTTCTTCCCGGGCAGGGCCCTATGAATGTGTTTGATGAACATCCCTTTAAAGTGATTATGGATTATGCGCATAATCCAGCGGCAGTAAAAACGATATGTCAGCTTGTTGAGCGTTTAGACGCAGTGGGCAAAAAGAGAAAATTGTCCTGTCGGTGCCAGGAGACCGCCGTGATCAGGACATTGAAGAAATAGCGGCTATCGCAGCCGGTGGATTTGATCACTATATTTGCCGTCGTGACGATAACCCTCGCGGTCGTGATAATGCTGAGGTCCCGCAATTATTGAGAAAAAGTTTGATTAATAATGGTGTTGATGACGATAAGATGACATTGTCGTGGCGAGGATTGAAGCAAATAATGTAGTTTTAGAGAGTGTAAAGCCGGTGATCTAGTGCTCATTCTCTGGGGATGCGGTGAGTCGAAGCGGAAGCAATCATCATTTTTTTCTCCGGGCGAGCATGTTTTTTGATGAATCAACTATTCCGTCACATATCGTCGACTTGGATTTGAATGAATACTTTGATTTTCGTTAGATGTGAAGTTAAATTTGATCCGTGACGAAAGGTGTCCGTTTAGCCAAGGAAGAGAACGCTAGATTAGAGCATGAAATTAATTGGACTCAAGGCGCCTAACCGGCCCCAAATCTGCTTTGGAACAATACGGTGCAATTATTGACGTTGAGTTTGACGACGAAAATAAACAAGTTGTTGAGTTGTGGGCGCAGTATGCACGAAGCATATTGGATAAACTGGGTTGGGAAATGATGAGTCGATTGTCCGCCGTTATCCGGCCGGTGCCAGTCTGGCCCTTTCAGCACCAATTGATGTACTCTATACGCCCCTGAAGTAAATGAAAGGTGTTGGGATAGTGCGTTGAATATTTGTCTATCAAACAGAGTCCCGATTTTGAACGAGCTGTCGAAAAATTTAACCAATTAATCGAAGAAGAAGCTAATCCTGAGTTTTAAAACTTCAACAATACGCAGCGGAGAAAAACCTTCCTTTTCTGCGCGATGATGACTGGATATCTCTGGGGTTAGGTCGTTTTAGTGAAACTTGGCCTGTTAAGTCTTGCCGGATGTGACTGGTTTAGACGCCTCGTCTTACGGTTTTATTCCGGTTGGCTTGATAACCGGTACAAATGGTAAAACCACATCGACAAGATTGGCATCCCATATTGTTCAAATACGGGGTTGAATGCCGGGATTAGTTTACTGATTGGATTGCCGTCAACGAAGATATATTGATCGTGGTGATTTTTCCCGGGCCCCGGGCGGCGCTCCCCAGTGTCTTACGTGACAAGCGTGTGGATATAGCAATACTGGAAACAGCACGAGGCGGTTTGCTAAGGCGAGGGTTAGGTGTAAGAAAAGCCAACGTCGCATTAATCACTAATATTGCGGAAGATCACAGGGGGGAATTCGGGGTGCAAACCCTGGATGAACTCGCCGATGTCAAATGGATAGTTTTCTGTTGTACTGGGCGTTAAGGATAAACTAGTCTTAAACCCCGTTGATCCTTTGCTGGTAAGCAGAGCCAGTAAGTCAAAATTTGATGTTGCCTGGTTTTCCCCGAATCCGGAAAATCCTTTGCTAAAAGAAAATATAAGCAACTCAAAATGGGCTTGTAACTTTTGGGAAAAAATAAACTTGTCGTTTACGTGGCTAGTCAAAGGCATGAGCTGTCAGATATATCTGCAATTCCGGTTGCTCTAAACGGGGCCCCATACACAATGTTCAAATGTTTTGGGCGTTCACTTTTTGCACATGCTCTTGGCATTTCTCTTTGTGAACATTAAAGTAGGCTTAGAATCGTTTTCAAATTCACAGAACCCGGACGTTGCAATCTTTTCGTATTAATGGCGTGAAGGTTATTGTTGATTTTGCTCACAAAACCCCCATGGAATGAATGCGTTTATTTCGGTGGCCAGGAAATTGCCCGGGGAAGCGGAAACTATTGTGACTGGTCAGGCAGGTGACCGTTCGGATGAAGATATTAAGCAACTTGCAAGACGTCAATTGATGGCGTTAAGTATGAAAAAATCATCATCAAGTTGATGGACTCATATAGCCGTGGCAGAGTAGCAGGTGAGGCGGCAGATATCTTGCAGCAGGATATATTGATCACGGTATTGACGAAACAAAATCACTTTAGTTTAAAAGGAACTGGATGCCGTCAAACAGGCTTTAGACTGGGCGCTTCCCGGTGATTTACTGATTTTATTGATCCCTGAAAAACGCGGCGAAGTTTTGCAATGGTTGACTGATTTAGAAAGTTAATCCCGTCTGTCGTTAATCAAAACCGATCAAGTGGTGTTTAAGTTTTTTTCAATTCGTTGATGCAATGGGCTGGTCCCCCGGGAAATGAGCGCGTAAGAATTCCATCTGATCGGCCAGGATACGTTTTTTTTGCAAGAAAATGTATTCAGCATGATTGGGGGTAAATGGAATCGCCAAAAATTTTCATATTTGCCTTTTCCCGGGCGATTGCCGCCTTTTGTTGGTTACAGCGCTTGCAGGCGGTAACACAATTGTTCCATTCGTCTTTACCGCCTCGGCAATTGGCGTGACATGATCGCGTGATAAATTTGTGATTGGAAAATTTTAAGCCACAATATAAGCAAAGATTAAAATCACGCTTGAAACAGGGAGGGGTTGCTTAACGGTGGTGTGTAATTTTCCTGACTTTGTTTTTGGCAAAAAATACCACCATGTGTGGGATAATTGATTAATTTTTAAGCCTACTGCGCACGCCGTTTTTAGCATTAATACCCCCATGAACAGTCAACAAATCACTGCCGCATTATATAAAACAACACCCAGATAATAGTTTTTTCACCGCCTGCTGGGAAAAAATCATTTATGCGGTAAACCCGAAGCGTCGGTTCTTAGAATAGGTTGGTAAATGTTGTCATCATTATTGTTTCCTTCACCCGCAAGTTGGGGCAAGGAGCGCATAGCATAATAAAAACTCACAAAAAGCAGAAGCTTATGAGTAATGCATATCTGTGGTAGAATTTTGAATCTTGCTTTTTACACTAACAACCCCCAAACGCAATTGCTTAGTTTATTTAAAAGCTCCAATCGCGTGGTTGTGAGTGATCAAAATACTGTTTTTGATACTTGACATATTCTGTTTTTTCCTTTAGGCGTTTCAATTTCAATCCCCGGCAAATCACAGAATTCTTGAGACAATATGGACTTGCCCGCATATCCGTTTCCGGATTTCTAGCGCAACATAATGTCTTGTGATTATTTTGCTCGATATCCACGGATGAAATTTATAGGCCCAGCGGTATAAACCCATATTAGTGTGAAAGCATCCGGGCTGCTCATTTGCAGCATTTGGTCCGTTTTAATTTTTGCTTTATTGAATTTACCGCCGTGGTTGAGTAAAAACGATAGGCATCATAGTGCGAGCTTTGGACGCTGTGTTTGCTCAACGATATTTCGTGTTTGCTCGTGCCCCAGCCTTAAGGGTCAGCATTTGTGCCTGATATCCCCTTTGCTCATAAACCATACACCATTCATGCAGGCCAAAACATTTAAACTGGGGTTTCGATTGGGGGTTTTGTTCCAGTAAATTTATTGTCCGTCTGTTCCGGTAATCCGTCCGCTTGGAATGCCGTTGGGTCGACAAATACGCCACCTTCATCAAAATTAAATTCTTTTCTATTATTAAACTTATTAGCTTTGTTACCAAGCAAATAAACCCCGTGCCCGGGTCCACTCAAGTAATTTAGGGCGGCTTTGAAGTGATAATAATCGAACAAAAAATCAATGATCGGATGTTTCTGCCCCTTTAATTCTGCGTTGCCGATGTGCTGCAACGATAGGGTTTTAATTGTTCGTATAATTTTCGATTGCTGTTGTTTTCCCGACCTTTTTCTTTAAGATAAGCCCCTGTGGTCTAATACGGAAAGCGGTTGAATATGACTGATGAGCAGCTTTCATTCAGCTTATTGCACAATAAAATATGAGAACATTATTTTGACATAAACCCGAATATAAAGTCCAACGCCCATGAATATTGTTTTTTGTGCGATTGTTTTTATCGCCTTTCTGACAACGGCTTTCCGGCAAATAAGTGGGTGCCGATTAGTGCTGATGAGGTCGCCCGAGGCAGGCGTTAACCGTTTTGGGGATGATTGATTCAGCCAAAGGGGTCGGTTACGCTGGCAATAGGCTTGATCGGGGTAATGGCGTTATTTTGGGTTTTAATGAAATAGCTGAGGCAGGCGGGCTGTTGAAAATTATTGCGCGTCTGGTTCGACCTCTGATGACGCGGATTATTTCCGGGTGTTCCGGCTGAGCATCCGGCGATGGGTGCGATGATTATGAATATCTCCGCCAATGTACTCGGCCTTGGCAATGCGGCCACGCCCTTTGGTATTCGTGCAATGCAGGAATTGGATAAAATTTAAAACCCGGCAAAAAGGCACTGCAACCAATGCCATGTGGGCCTGTTTCTGGCGATTAATACTTCCAGTGTCACACTTTTACCAACTGGTGTCATTGCACTACGGGCATCTGCTGGTTCGACAGATGCAGCAGGTATTATGCCCACGACATTGTTTGCCACATTAGTTCAACCATTGTTGCCATCAGTGCGGCAAAACTTTATCAGCGTTTTACTAAAGTGCCAGCTGTTGAATCTGTGCAACTAGATCCTGAGGCTGACGTGATGCTGAAGGCCAGCTTGATCTTGCTGATGCCGAAATAGTTATCCGGGTTGGGTCAGTTTTGTTGCGCTTTTGGTCGTGATTTCATTAATCCATTGGGCATTGATTTATGGTGCGCAATCAGTGCTGGGTAGTGCCGACATTAATGGTTGGATTTCTGTTTTCGGGTTTGGGCAAAAAGTGCCCGTTTATGAAACCCTTTGTTGAAGGAGCGAAGGAAGGTTTCGAAAGTTGCGGTCAGAATTATTCCGTATTTAGTGGCGATCTTAGTCGCTGTCGGCATGTTAAGAAATAGTGGTGCATTGGCTTTTATTACCAGGCGATAAGCTCAGTACCGCAAGTTTTCGGCCTGCCGGGCGAAGCGGTGCGATGGCATTGCTAAGACCACTGTCGGGCTCCGGTGCCTACGGCGTGATGGCTTCAATCATTAAAGACCGGCTATCGGGCCGGACAGTTACAGGGGTTATCTGGTCTCGACGCTACAAGGATCAACTGAAACGATTTTTTATGTGTTGGCTGTTTATTTTGGTGCGGTCCGGTTAAGGGGGTGCGTCATGCTTTGGTTTGCAGGATTAACGGCTGATCGGGCCCGGTATTATTGCCCGCTGTCGTCATCTGTAGTATATTGTTTGCTAATCTAGCCTAATGCATCAATTGCTATTAAATAAAGTAATTTATGATGAATTTGTCAGCGGGGAAAATTTAGCAGTGCGAGAAATTTGTCTGGATGTCACGCAGACATTAAAGATATGTTTATTCAAAGCGGTGCAAACTTTATTCCATTCATTGAATTGCTGGCCGATTGGTCGATCAGGGTGTTGCAGTACGATTGATCCATGCCAAAGAACTGGGCCACGGTTCCGGGAAGATTTCGACCGTTTCCTGAATTATTAGCAAGCGATTTGTTTAAAACGGATTCTGCCCCCGGGTTCACACCAAGAGCATTATTTTTTGATGGCGCTATCGCTTTTGTTGGTTCCGCTAATCTGGGCTGGCGCAGGGCTCGGTGCGAAACATAAAGACAAGCGCAACTTCGAAGCCGGGTTTATGTTTGATGACAGCGAACAAATTCAACAATTAATGAATTGGGTGGGGTCAGCTCTATTTAGGTGAATTTTTGCCCGGATTGTCGACGCAGGGACATTTGCCCCGACCCAATACCCAATAATCGGCAGATGCAGAACTGTTTATTTTATTGTTATTGACCCCTCCTATCCTCCCCACTGGCAATGACAAAGCGCACAGCAATTCGGATTAATACGGAAAACATTAACTGGGAAATTAAGTGAGGCGTTAAACGAAGTGTATGTTTATCAAACCCCTCCTTTCCTCCACTGGCAGGGGAGGAAACTTTTTTAGAATTGTGCTTCCCTTCCATAGGGAACGGAAATAAGCGAAATTATTGGAATTAAAAGTGGCTGCAAATCAGTTGAACTCTGGGAAGTTATCACTTTAACAATTCACCGCTGGAGGGTAAATTAGTTGCGATCAACGGAAACTGGGAATAATATACCCTGAATGACATTCAGTGCTTCAGCAAAGAAAGAGATAAATGCCACCTGTCTGCTCGCTGGGCCTATTATCGCCGCTTCTTAATACAGGTCGCTAACGGCTTTATTGACACAGTGATGTTAGGGCGTTTTCACCCCGAACATCTTGCGGCCGGAGCATTGGGCGCTTCGCTATGGATGTTCAGTATTTTAGCCGCTGGGCTTTTCAATGGGCATGGCACCGATCATTGCCCAGCAGCACGGTGCAGAAAAGAATCATTTAATTGCCAGTGTGTTCAGCAAGGCGTCGGATTTGTCTATTCCTGGCGTTACTAACTTTTTTTGGCCTGCGTGCAATCGGCGATGCGCTGGTATTATTTGATACTGATCGGCAATCGTGCCGTTAACCAAAAGCTACTTATTAATCGTTTCTGGGGCGTAGCGCTGTCAACAGATTTATATGGCAGGCCAACACTTGAGTGAGGGTATTGAATATACCGGCCAATGATGGTGATACAGCTGGCTTTATTGCCGGTCAATGCACTGGGGAACTATCTGCTGATTTTTGGTAATTGGGGATTTCCGTCCATTGGGTGCTGTTGGTGCTGCGATAGCAACTTCTATTACTCTGGGGCTTGGTCTGGTCTTCATGTTGCTTAATCTTGTTTACAATAAGCATTATCAGCAATTTGATTTATTCAAAATTTCAAACGGTTTCGATTTCATCCAAGTTAAGAGATTTTGGTCATCAGTGTGCCGATTGCGCTTTCGATGATTTTTGAAAGTAGTTTATTTACTTCAATTTCGGTATTGATGAGTAAGTTGGGTGTGTTACCTTTAGCCGGTCATCAGATTGCTATTAACTATGCTTCGCTGATGTTCATGTTTCCATTGGGGGCTAGGTATAGCAGCAACTGTGCGTGTTGGCAACGCGATCGGACGAGGGGATTATGCTGATGCGAAGCTTAGGGGTTGGATAGCCATTTCATGGCTATGGTATTCATGATCTGTTCGGCGACAATTCTTTGTTGTTTAATGAGCAAATCGCGATGATTTACCAATGATGAAAGTGTCATCCCGGTGGCGGCGGCTTTACTGACGCTGGCCGGACTCTTTCAGATTTCTGACGGGATACAAGTCAGTGCAACCGGTGCTTTGCGGGGTTTTACAAAGATCCCCAAATACCGATGTTATTTGTCTGCTGGGTTATGATTACCCGGTTTTCCCTGTGCTTATTATCTGGGACTGGAGCTCGGCCATGGTTCACCGGGGTTGTGGTGGGGTTTGATAGCTGGATTGCCGTGACAGCCGTATTAATGGTCGTTCGCTATCATTTAATATCCAAACGACATGCTAATCGCAAATAGCATTGCGTTATTAGAGTATTCTTTAAACAGCCTAATACTTCGCACTTATAAAAAATTATATTGATAATCACTATTGCCCCGTTAAACTTTAAAACCGTCATACCGGCGAAGGCCGGTATCCAGCAAACCCCTGAGAAACTGGATTGCGGATCAAGGCCGGATATAAAAAATAAATAAGGTCCCCGGCACAATGTCCAATGACGCACAGGGTGGGTTTGAATTCATGTTCCCTAATTGCCTTTGGTGCTGCAAAGGTCGGTATAGTCAGTATATGCAAGAATTCTTCCAATTTTAATGGGGACAGCATGTTGATAATACTAGTTGAAGAGTAACCAAACGATATGGATCGTGGATAACGAACACCAAAAAGAAGCCGAAACATCAGCCAGCAAAAACATTAGCTCAGATAACATTGAGTTAATAGTTGATTTGCTGCCGCCCAAATTTAAGGCTGCAATTTCTAAGACGCCCAAAGAGACCCCGGCGGAAAAAACTGGTCGTTGAGCTTGAGTCTTTTGGACTTGATGGCAATGCCTGCAAGGCTGCGGCCTGCATCTATTAACACAGGGCGCAAGCTTTTTCAGCGCAAATTGTCGAGAAAAGTTCAATGTGCAAATCGCCAAGCTTTATCAGCGTATCACTGCAATGAATGTGATTTTGAATTTTTCTGAGTCCCGTCAAACTGATCCCAACAACTGGACAGAGAAAATTTACGCCGCATGTTGTTAGCGATGGTGGATGTGTTTGTGTTGTATTAATTAAATTATCTCATCAGTTGATATTGCTTAAACATGCAAAAAACTCAGCTGAAAAACCCATAGAAATGCTTAGCGCAACAAACGCTTGATATTTTTTGCACCCCTGGCAAACCCAAATGGGTTTTTTGGCAGCTTTAATGGGAGTTGGAAGACTTTTCACTTAGATATTTAAACCTGACATTTTCAGAGCCTGGCTAAACAACTTGCTGAGCGTCGCGCTGACCGGAAAAAGTTTATCGAAGTATTCATCGAGTCGTTATCTACAGGCCTGGCGGAGCAGGGCATCAAGCTGAGGTCTATGGGCGGCCAAGCATATTTATAGTATCTGGCGAAAAATGCAGCGTAAGAATCTCGATTCGAACAGATTTATGATGTTCGGGCAGTACGGATATTGGTAGATGATATTACCAATTGTTATACCTCCTAGGCGTTGTTCATACCCGTGGGCCCCAAAATCCTTTCAGAAAATTTGACGATTAACC
>JAFLJL010003080.1:20000-21588 GCA_018398815.1 Conus ventricosus | reverse complement strand
AGGTAAAATAACTAACCAAAATGGGAGCCAGTTGTTTCTTCTGATTTACAAATGGTGTTGGAAGTAGACGAGCGTACTGTAAGCCCTTAATTTTTATGCTATTGGAGAGAATGTAAATATCTTTGTTCACGATCACCAAATCTTATCTTGCACGTAAGCCCCCATTTTAATGTGCTGATTGCGTCGATTTTTAGAGGTTTTTGTGTGTTAATTTTGTTTGTGAAAAGGTGTTAAATTTGGCCAAAACTGACATGAGATGGACGTGATTTGTATGTGAAAAGTGGGATTTTCGTGCAGAATAACATGGGTGGTCGTGAACGAACATATTTACATTCTCTCACCCACACACACACGCACACATTCACGGGCCACGCGCGTGCGCGCGCGCCCACACACACACACACACACACACACACACACACACACACACACACACTCACACACACACACACACACACACACACACACACACACACACACACACACTCACACACTTACACACACACACACACACACACACACACACACCACACACACACACACAACACAAATACACAGACACAACACACACACACACACACACACACACAACACACACACACACACACACACACACACACACACACACTCAAACACACACTTACAGACACGCACACACACACACACACACACACACACACACACACACACACACACACACACACACACACACACACACACACACACACACTCAAACACACACACACACATACACACACTCAAACACACACACACACACTCACACACACACACACACACCACACACACACACACACACACACACACACACACACACACCACACACACACACACTCAAACAACACACACACACCACCACACACACACACACACACACACACACACACACACACACACCACACACACACGCACACACACACACACACACTTCTCTTCAAGGCGACAAGAGCTATGTCAGGGCGGTGAGGTATTATCTTCTCAGCCTCATCTGTCGCCATGCAACAAACGTGTTAATTGAAACTGAACACAATATTTCCCGTCCGTGTGCGATTTTCAATGTCAGTAGCACAGCCCCCCCCCCCCCCCCCCTCCCCTCCTCCACCCTCCCTCCCGCAGTCCCCTTTCTCCTGTCTCTATCCTTCTCTCTCTGTCTCTCTCCATTACCTCCATCCCTCCCTCTCTCTCTCTCTCTCTCTCTCTCTCTCTCTCTCTCTCTCTCTCTCTCTCTGTCTGTCTGTCTGTCTGTCTGTCTGTCTGTCTGTCTGTTTGTCTGTCCTACCGTGTGTCTGTCTCTCTGTCTGTCTTGAAAGTTCTGTGTATTTTGTTCTCTGTTGCCCAGCGCTCACCCATGTACGTCAAACGTTAATCAAGACATCTTTCACTTTTCAACTGAGTCATGTAATTTTTCTTGGTTTTCGTATAAAGGATTTAAGTTGGGAGGTGTTGTAACTGGCTCTGATGTGCATGAATACCTGTTCTGTTATCATTAGTTTTAATTTGAACCTGTTACATATCTTCATTCAGTATAATGTTCACATTCCCCTTCATGATGGGCTGTGAGGCCTTATTT
>JAFLJL010003080.1:0-10000 GCA_018398815.1 Conus ventricosus | reverse complement strand
CAAATCGAGCGGACTTTCCCCTCAAAGTGTTTTTGTTGGTGTAACACTAAAACTTAAAGGGGGGTCGATTGGTATTGTAAAGCTAACATTTTTCTAGCTCTCATCAAAAATAAACCACTTCTTCTTTTTTAGGGTTTTAAGGCCAACCCCTTTTTTTAGATTTTCATTGTTAAATTTGAGAGTAAGTCGAAGTTTTCCATTGCTTTTTAGTGGACAAAACCCGTAAAAACCCAGGTATTGTTAACTGGCTAACAAATTTCCTCATTTTAAATTTTTTAATTTTATTTTTTCCCCTTTGGGATTCAGTATATTAACCAACGCTTTGTGAATTTTCATGGAGCGCGACGTTTTTTTCCCGAAACCCGTTTTAAATGCGTTCTAAAAACGAAGGGCGGTCTTGAGTTGTTATTTTAAAACATTTTTTTTAAACGAAATAAAAATGACTGCATTTAAATAACATGCAAAATATTCGGGGGACCGCATCAATTTTTAAAAATTTTAAACAATGATACTCTTGACATTTCTGTGACTCAGTCTGCGCCTTTCAAGTAAAGGTTGACCCCATTAAACGTACTTATCCCCCCTTTTAAAAAAAGCACACCGAAAGGTGGTTTATCATCCAAAGCAGTTTTACCAAACCAGTTAACTTTGCTTGTGTTTTTTGCATCAAGGGGTGTAATTCTATTCCCACTTAAAGGGTGGGGGGAAAAAAAAACTATTAAAACTTTTTTGACGAACTGCAAGCGCCATTCCCCAAATGTAAAACGTTTAATCCATTCAGAACAAATAGCATAAAGGCTTTTAAAGGATCTGAAAACGAATTCAATATTAAGGCCAAGACAACTTTAGACAAAAAAGTTGGATTTTTAAATGGCTTAGGCCCCCTTTTTTTGGGGTGCACAAAAAGTATAACTATGACTGGCCCCCCTTTACACATCTTTCTCTTCGGGTACAGCTTTTCCCCCGGGGCCCATAGAGAAAGAGATAAACGCATGGACAAATTTATCTTGACACTTAAAAGGGCCAAATAAGCGGGGATAAACGAAAAAAAACGATTTGTTCTACTTAGTTTGGTGTTTGCTAGGTTCGAAAGCGCAACGAGTCAAAACTAACAGATCCTTCTACTGGTTTTGATGCACAAAAAAAAATACTAGAAATTTAAGGACGCCATTATTTTCTTGTTTTACCTTAAGTATTAAAAGATCCCAAAAATGTTTTACAATCGCAAGATCGAAAGTAGACTTTGGGGGGCAGGGTTTATACTGCCCCCTTTCTGACCTCAACCCCAGTGGGAAAAAAAATAAATCAATAATAAACCCTCGTGGCAGGCAATAACAAAATGGGGAAAAAAACGAAATAAACGAGCCAGTAATATTGAAGCAGAAAACAAAAAATTGCCCCCAAAAGAAAAAGGACCCAAATCCCAAAGGCCCAAAACCCAAAAGGCCTTTGAAACCTCGAAAAAAAAAATGCCATGAAATAAAAGACGCCTTGTTTTTGTTTTAACGGGCATAGGATTACTTGTTTTTTTTTTTCAAATATTAACCCAACTTTTAAGAGAACTAATCCCCATAAGTCTCGGCCATAAAAGCCAACTACTTTGCTTGCGTAAAAAAAGCGCTAACGACACTCCCTAATTTTGGGTAAAGCGTCCAAGCTTTACTGGTAATTTTTTTAAAAACTTGAAAATGATAAAGTTTTTTTTTACCCTGATTTGTAGCGGTGGAGGTGATGGCGATGGGGGCAGACCCGGCCCCACCACCCTAAAGCCATCCGTGTATTTATTGAAAATTTAAAAGGGCCGTTATAACGTTATAATGTCTCCTTGCTCTCTAACATGTTCGGATTCGTTCTGTTTGGGCTTGGCCCCTAAATTTATAAAATTCTTTCGATAGTTTCTCTTATTCTGCCACTTGGTTCGTAATTTTCCCGGTTGGTAGGACAAAAAATTTCTAGTCTGCTGATCTTCTTGCTCAAGTTTTTTAGTCTTTAGTTATTCTTTCTTAAATCATGCCCAAAAGTTGGCATCATTCGCCTCAACTTTTTTCTTTTTTTTTTTTTTAAAATGTATTTGTTCACCCCAGTTTGTAAAATTTTTGAAATTCCCCTTGTGTTTAAAGATGATAAGGGGCCGCTATCTTCGCAGGGGTAACGGCGGATCGTGGATAGTTTTTAAGTGTTTCTTCGAAAATGGTTTTTGCTTTATTTTTTTGTCGTGCCTGACCTAAACTTTAATTTTTAGTTTTGTATTTGGCTATCTTTGGGAGTTTTTTTTGTTTTTATGTTTTTAAGTTTTGAAACAGCCCCCCCTCTTAATTTCGGTCTAACATGCCAAGGCGATTTTGTCGGCGTTTTTGTCTTTGTCTAATTGTTTCCCTGCCCCCAAACTTTTAGGGTCTCGTATTCGTAAGCCGAACAATTTCCTTGATCGTTTTTTTTACAAAAAATGGCCCTTTTTTTTCTCACAAAAAAAATGGAAAATCGGCAGGTTTTTGGCCTAAACTTTTTTAAAAGATTCAGCCCTACTTAAAGTTTTTAAATTTTTGCTGACTTTCTGTAATTAAAACTCCTGAGCGCGTGGGGGTATCAAAGGAGTCATTTCCTCTTTTTCGTCTAAGATCAAAAACATCATAATCTTTTCGCCTTCAATGCCTGCCATGTTTTAAATAATTATTTTTTATTTTTTCTTCATAAAAAAAGTCACAAGTTATGGTTCATTCTTGCCCCGCATAGAACCCGAAGAGCCCTTTTGGGGTGAAGGGGAAATAAACGGAATATTATTGTTCCAAATAATCCTCACTATTTAGAGATCAAATTCTTACTGTCAAAAATTTCCAGACCTAGGGGAGGATGAAGTGATTTGCCCGGGTCTCGAACTTACTTTCAAAATAGAATCGAATCAGGCAAAAGCCCAAAAAGGACAGTTTTCCAAAATTGGACGGGCAATCGTTAGAAAATTTCTTAAAAATTGGGGGCAGAAATATTTTTTTTCACAATGCGACATTTTTTAATTTTTTCTGATCAATGGCACCCGGAATGAAAGGGCTGACTTTGCGTTTCAAGGAATCGAAAATGAGAGGGGTAAAAAAAAGAATAGGCGCTGCGTTGAAAAGACACAAAAAGTTGCAGTGTAAGTTATGCGTATTGGGAATCGCTTTTCCAACCCTTAGTTTTGGTTTTTTAAAATGCGCATGGCCATACTTTTCAAGGAGAATTTTAAAAAGACGATTGTCTATGAATATTTTTTAAAGAATACAAACGGTTATTAGATCATCAGACACCGAAGCAAAGTCGATTTTTGACATCCTTTAGAGTTTGGGGGGCGTTGTTAGCAACCCCAAATTTGCATGGCTGTTGGGAACGATATAAGTCAAATTTAGAATATATTACGAAAGAGGATTATATACAACATATCCAGAACAAAGGGGACGCTTTTGGAATTTTAGTTTTTTTGTTGCAGTAAGTCGTTTAAAGGTATTTTATTGCTGTGTGAAGAGAAGAACCATTCAAAAGAGGAAGTGAAAAGTTTTTTAATCCTAAAAAAACGAAAGTACAATGTTCGTTGAGGGTAGTCCTAAACCCAAAACTACGCTGCGGGCTTGACCTTACAGCTTTTTTCGAAATAAGAAAATTGTTTTGGAGGGGGGAGGATAAAATCAAAAAGCAGCCTTTTGTTAAAGTCTACCCTTTACAATGTTAGACTCGAGATTATTTAACAACGAAATCGCTTAGGGGTTTACCTAAAATGACAGAGGTAATCAGTTGCAGGAAGTGGGAAAAACGGTTTTTAAAAAAGGAATAAACATTTAAATTGATAAAGAAAAAAATTTGGGGATAAACCCCCTTTAAAGACATTTGTTTTTTAAAATATGTGCGCAGCTGAATTTCAAAAAACAGATTAAAAATATACAATGCTAAATTGTTTTTATTTTTAAAAAAGCATGTTGTTAAGCATTACCCAAAGTACCTACAACGCCAGAGCTGCTTAAAGAAGGATAGTAGAAACCCCCGACATAAAAACCTTTAGTTTAAACAAACATTACACAAATGCAACAAAAACTAGAGCAGGACCTTTCAAAATACAGCAAAACCAAACGAAGGTATTTGCTGCCTTTAATGCTGTTACATATGTTATACTGGAACATCAACTCTGAGTGCTATATCAGCAGGGAAAAGTGTTGGTCTCTTAGCAACAGGTGTTGGCGCACCGGCAGTTTTTCCATATGGTGTTGTCTTTAGCTCTTGGCCTGTGTTCATTAGCTGTAAGTGCTCCTAGAAAAAAAATTTAAAAAAACTAAACTCCAAAAGAAACAGCTATGGTTCAACTAATAACAGCTAAACTTAGTTCGTTCAAACTAACAATAATAAAGGTTAGTTGACTCGCACATCACGGATAAAATTTTTAGTCGTTTACAAGCCGTTTTTGATGACTTTAATAAGACAAAAGTTTGATCTTAAAAAAAGGCAAGGGCAAGTTTTTCTCAACAGCCAGGACACCGAACAGATAAAAAAGGATGTTTAAAAAAGTAAACGAGACTTTAAAACTCTGTTCTAAACAGCTCACTTTACAACAACAAGGGCGTTTTATTTTAAAGTTTATGGTCCAAGCACAAAAGACCGTTGATATTGATTCTGATTAAAGTTTTTTTTTTAAATTTTTTAAATTAATTTTTGAGTTAGAAAAGAAACTCAACATGGATAAGTTTATATGAAGGCCCGAGGGAATGTTTGAAGGAATGCTTAAGGGAGAGCGTTTGTCAAAAGCTTTAAACGAATTGATCTAGAAGTCATTGATCCAACAAACGTAAGGCAAGCGTTGTTCATGCTATTTCTCAAGTTCCTGGGAAACTAACAGTGACCCGCCAGTTAAAGTAATGTTAGCTGTTTTATGACTATGTAACAATAATGAAGAAAATCTAGAAGTCTGGGTCTCGACTCAACAACGGTTATTCTTTCTCATAATGACTTAACACCTGGTTGGGCAGACCACTGCTTACCCAGTTTGATGTGGGCGGCTGAAGAAGCCAAAATGAGAGGCTCTGGTTGGTCAGAGGGCGAAGTCTTGAGGGTTAGATTAAAACAGGCTAAGTATGCGCGATTGTTGGTAAGGCTTACATTCCACTACCTCCAGCATTAGGTGCAAAAAAAAGCAGTTTTAAACATAAAGATTTCAGACAACAAATTTTTATGTGGTGTGTTCTCGCAAGGCTGCATTACGTCCGCAAAAACGCATGAGGGGAGTGTCTAACTATCACCCTCACATCATGATCTTACTTTAGTGGAATAATCCTTTCCTGTTAGCGTGGACAAAATTTATCGGTTTTTGAAGAACAAAACAAACCAATAACTGTCAATGTTACACTTGGGGTGAGGAAACAAATTTACAAAACCCATAAAAATGTCCAAGAACAGTCCAACGATTGGCGAGCCAGACAAAATTCATGTTGACTTACTACTGATGCTTTCACCAGCGGGGCTGCCGATTACACCCTTTTAAAACGAACAATGAGTAGACTGTTAGCATATACTACAAAAAAACATTGCAAACAAGAATTCTGTAAAAATGTTTAACAAGAATTCCAACAGCCTCAAGCCGCGTTTGAATTTTTAAAACTTTGTAAAAGTTCGTAGACTGTAATACGAATGATTACACCCCCACCGACTAAATTAGTTTTAAGAACGGGGAAACGGCTGCAAAGAGTCCATAGTAGTTTACGCAGATTCGGTCGCTTATTTTCCTTTGAAGGGCCAATCCACGAAACTTCCAAAAACTGTCAATGAGTAATCTCAGATTTTTTTCATTTCTTTTATCGTTTTAGGTCGGAGGCGTCCATTCAGAACCGAATTGTATGAGGACCTAATGCGCAAATACTTTTTTGAACGCTGCAGCAAGGCGTAAAAGCCTGTTCTAAAAATCTGAATTTTTCTGAAATCTAATGTCGCCTGAAGCCAAAAAAAAAAGTATTAAAAAAGCCACACATTGTTGGATTTGCGGTTTAGAATTTTGTCTAAAGCAGGAGGGGCAATCCGCAGAAAAGGGCCATATCAATTTGGGAAAGTTCAGAGGAGCAGCCACAGAATGCAGTCTTAAAAAAAAGTTTGATCTAAGCATGGGGTGGATCTCTTTCATAACTTTCGGGGGTTCGACTCTCATTTTTAATGAAGCGTAGACACGCCCCTTTAGGGAAAAGCATTGCCGTATAGAAAAATACATGTGTTTCACTTTAAAAAAAATGTCTTTTTGACTTTGCAACATTGTGGGTCGTTAGAGCACTGGCAGTTTGGCCCGCCCAATACGAAGAATTTTTTGACTCAACTCTGGTTTGAAAGGGCGTTTCCCCTTTTTTTTTCAGAACAGTGGGGGAAAGGGTTTTATGAAGTACATTCCTCCCAAAGGCGCGTTCTTTTTATCTTAGAGGAAGGGGCATCAGTGATTTGATTTCCCATGCTCAAGAAGCGTGGGAGAAGTTTGAGTGTTTTTAAAAAGATGGGGGAATCATGATGCTCTAGGCCATGTTGTTTTTTTGGGGGACGTCTTTGAAAATTATATGGAAGACCTGCATGGAAAACATTATTGCCGGGATCCCCGCGCATTATATTTCTGCGCCCGGGAGGAGCTGGGACACTTTCTTATAAGTTTATGGTGTAAAGATTGATGTATCTGTCTGATTTACACAATTGATTCAGATGATTGTTAAACGGATGCGTGGAGGTAATTTAGTATGGCGTTCGCATCATTACTGTAAAGCAAACAACAAATACTTGGCGACTATGATCCAACGTAAACTGTTCTAACTATCTCAGTATTTAGATGCAAACAATCTGATATGGTTGGTCTATGCGCAATCACTTCCGTTACGCAACTTAAAATGTACACAGAGACAATCCGAAAATTTCAAAGAGCTTTAAAAGTGGTTAAACGTTTGACGCCAGATAAACAGCGTGGATACATTTTAGAAGTTGACCTTTAGAAATCCTCATGAACTCAATGACCTACATAATGACTATCCTTAAGCAGCAGAAAGTCTAAAGTGAATCCTCGAGAGCCGCCTAAAATATAACCTTGTATGCCTAATCTTCGGGCAAAAAAATTATGTCTGGTCATTACAGATTCTACAATTCTTTTCTAAGGCATGGTTTTTAAAGCTAACAGCTGTTCATCGTACATGTTTTGCTTTTGTCACAAGAACAGTTCATGAAACCATACATCCTGAAGAAACACTGTTGCCAAGAAATAAATCACGATGCTCAGGAAAAAGACTTTTTCAAGCTGTATGAAAAAACAGCTGTTTTGGAAAGGACTTCGGAAATATCCACACAGCGCTAAGATGTTAGATTGGTCAATAGAGAGATAACGAAGCAATTAAGCTGACTGCAAAACCTAATTATCAAGGATTTTAGAAGATTTCATGTAATCAGCTTTTTGGCATAATGATGAAATAAAAAAGAAGAAGTCAATTGGGCAAACCTGTATTATTGGGTTTACTGTTTAGAATTATCAAAGCTTTTTAAAATGTTAGAATTTCTTTAAGATACTTTAAACCATACGTATCCAGAGTCCAGATTACTTTACACATGATAACAGACAGTTTTGTTATAGATACCCCTACTGAAGACATCTATAAAGACATAAATAAAAGTAGCAAAAGGGGCATGCGGGAGGGTACACACATCTGATTACCCAAAGATCGCCTTGCTTCAACCTTAACAAGAAGGTTTAGAAAGATAAAGGAGAATTTATCTGGAGGGGGTTTAAAGGAGTTTTTTTGGGTTTTAAAAGTCAAAATTACATTTTTTTCGACCCAAAGAAAACCATTAAGAAAGCAAAAAATATCCGCGTGTTGGCGTCAAACTATCACATGAAAACTACAAGAACATTGTTCAATAAACATACTTTTCATCATGACAACTAAAACACGTTTAATCTACATAGATCGCACAACATTGTAACAAAAAAGTCTCTTGACAGCCCCAAACACAAACGAGTATTTGATATCCAGATTTTTCATATGCAATGGCACGGAGAACGTATAAATTACAACCTTCTTCATTTTTTTTCCTCAATTTATTATAACTCTTCATAACCCATTAACAATTCAGCCAAATTTTTTTTTTTTCATTTTTGCTTGGGTGCCAAATTTTTTTTTTTTATTTCAAGATATTTTTTTCCCCCATATCTGATGATCAAAATTTGGGAATTTGGGTTGTAGGGACGGATCATTCCCATTCCGATAAATCCCCAAATTTTTCTTTAATAATAAAATTTTCGTACATATAATTCCCTATAAATTCCAAGTCTCTCCTTTATCATTCTTGTTTCGTTCTGCGTTTCCTTCCGACTTCCATTTTATGAAATTTAAAAAATTTAAATTAAGCAACGGGAACTGTATCTGGTGGGATAATCTGCATTTTTCCTTCACAAAAGATCTTTGGGGCGGGTGTTTTGTTTTGTCAGTTTCTCGAAATAATACACGGCGGATTCATTTTTACAATTCTTTTATTTCATATGGGTCAACACTCCAAACTGGATCTTCCCTGATGCAGTGCCCCCCTTTTGCTTTCCCCCGGAAATAAAAGGACCTTTCTTTCAAAACCAAAGGTAATATTTGCCAGATGAACTGACATCTCCTTCAACAAATTATTGTTTTTTTTTTGATTGCTTGTCGGTTTTAGTCCTTTAAATTTTCATTATTCATTTCGCGAAAACTGAGGGCAGTCTTTTAACCCATTCTGGTTTGCGAGAATTGTCAAAACAGCTCTCCGTGATACTGGTGGAAAAAAGCTTTCAGAAAAATTTTTGTTTTAAAATTTTTCAACCCAAAACCGTATCTGTAAATCCTGGGAACCTCTTTAATGGTAACCGATGTTTTAACAATAAATTTATTCACCGGCCCTTTTAAAACTTTTCCATCATCGACTTTAACATGCAAGGGGAAAATTGCGGGCCTCGTTTGGGAATCATTTTATGGGAAAAGCAACAGCAAACACCTTTTTTGTTAAGGTTCTGCATCTTTATACTTTAAGGGGTTTTTTTTGTCAAGACTGAATGCTACTTAAATCTTTTTTGTTAATCGTATCATGGGGTAAAAATAGAAGGGCCCTTTTTGGGGGTCGTTCGTATTGATTTTTAAAAAGGGGGTCTCTGTATTCGTCAGGCCAGGTAAATAAATTTGCCAAACACTTGTTTAATAAACCCTTCCTTTCCTGTTTGTTCACTGACTCCCCTGCTTGGGTTTGCTTTTAATTGCCGTGATTCCCTTCCAATATCCTTTTGCGAATAAAAATTTTGTTCATTTTTTTTCAGCCAAAAATGGAAAAAACCAAAAAATAAAACAAAAAGTTTTTTATTTTTTTTCAGTTAAAAAAAACGAAGGGTGGGGCAAAATTTCAAGGGGTTTTCCCAAAAGAAAATAAACCGGCCCATTTTTTGAAATCTTGTTTTTTCGTTTTTTGAAAAAAACAAGTCAACTGAATTTTGGGGGGCAAGTTTCATATTTGTTAGTTTTTTCTTTTATTCCCGGTTTTAAAACATTTTTAAAAGGGGAAACGCATTCCCGGGTTTTTTCAAAAAATTTTTTTATAAAAATGATTTTTTTTTTCATATACTGTCAGGCTTTCTTAATTCTTTTTCCAAGCTTTGTTATTCTTTTTCTATTTTTCCGATCCGGGTTTAACTTTAAAGCTTTTTCCAAGCAGGATTAACGGCCCCAAAAACACAAATTAAAAAAATGGAACATTTTTTGGGGATTTTTAAAAACAAATAATAAATATTTGTAATAAAAAAAACCGACGACACTAAACAATTAACTTTGATTCAAATCCAAATTAAGCCGCTGTTAACCCCCCCAAAAGTTTTTTCCACATGGAAAAAAAAAAATTCCTCCAATAACAGATTAAAAGATTAACAAGTCCCCCCCAAAAACATAATAAAGTATAAAAAATAAAGCGCAACTAATCAAAATTTAAAAATGTAGGCAACGTTTCCCTTATTTTTACACAA
>JAFLJL010003079.1:0-17500 GCA_018398815.1 Conus ventricosus | reverse complement strand
CAGGCAGATGCAGATCCACCAGATACAAATTTTGATGATGTCATTAAGATGTTTAATGCACATTTCACTCCAAAGAAAAACATTATTCATGAGCGCGCAAAATTTAACCTGCGCAACCAGGCACAGGGTGAAAACGTAGAGACCTACATTCGTGCACTGTATGAACTGGCTGAGAGTGCAGACTTCGGTTGCAAGGAAAACCGCCATTAGGGATCGACTGTGGTAGGTCTCTGTGACAGGGACCTCTCAGAGAAACTACAGCTTCAACCAAACCTGACTCTCAAAGATGCTATCCAGATAGCAAGGCAGCACGAACTTGTCAAGCAGCAGATGGGGGAACAACGTGACATGAGCGCCAGCCTTGATGCAGTGCACTCCCATAGTTTTCGAGGTGCACAACGGGGACTGCACCGTGGTGGTGGCCACGGAGGGCATTCTTTCTCCCACTTCAACTCACCGCAGAGGGGTAACAGAGGTCAACACGCCAGAGGCCATCAACCCAGAGGTCAACACGCCAGAGGTCAATACATTAGAGGTCAACACGCCAGAGGACAGCGGGACGGTACGGACCATCATCGAGGAGGTGGAACGTGCGGCAACTGTGGTCGGGAACCACACTACAGCAGAAACGAGTGTCCTGCTCGCGGCAAAATTTGTCGCAAGTGCGGGAAATACGGACATTTTATCAATGTCTGCAGACAGAACCGGCGGCCAGAGGTCAACGAGGTGGAGACATACTACCTGGGCTCCATCTCCACTCCAGCCAGTGAGCCACCATGGTTCACGTATTTGGACATCTGCAACACCCCAGTCCGCTTCAAGATAGACACAGGAGCTGATGTGTCTATCATCTCTTCATCCCAATACAACCAATTCCCCTGCCCTCCTCCCTTACAGCAAACAAAGGTAGCACTCTGTACCCCATCTGGTCCCTTACCCTGCAGAGGACAGTTCACTGCAACTGTCAAAACGGAAAATGGACCTCACTGTTTGCAGTTTTTCGTTGTTGACTCAACCACCACTGACAATCTTTTGGGTCGAACAGCAGCGTGCCAACTTCTCCTTGTCCAGCGCATTGACGAGCTTTCCTCTCATGTCTTCGGGGAGCTTGATGATAAGCCTGTCAACTCCCACTCCGTGAAAATTCAACTCAAAGACAACGCTCAACCCTACAGCATCTCGACGGCAAGGAGGATACCAATTCCACTGTATGAGAAGGTGAAAGCAGAACTAGAGAGAATGTCAGCAGCCAATGTCATCGAGGCCATTACCGAACCGACAGATTGGTGCGCACCAATGGTTGCTGTTATGAAAAAATCTGGAGCAGTCAGGATCTGCACGGACTTCAAGAAGCTGAATTTAGCGGTGAAGAGAGAAAGGTATATGATACCAACGATCGATGACGTTCTTCACAAGCTGAAGGGGTCAACAGTGTTTACAAAACTAGATGCCACGTCAGGATTTTGGCAGATTCCTCTGGACTTACAGACAGCAAAGTTGACAACTTTTATGACACCCTTTGGAAGATTCTACTACAAAAGACTACCATTTGGCATTAGCTCAGCCCCAGAGATCTTTCAAAGGGAAGATGAAGAGATTCTCCACGGAGTCAGCAATGTCATCTGCTACTTTGATGACATTTTGATCCACAGCCAGAACGCACAAGAGCATGAGAGACACCTTGAGGCAGTTATGCAGAGACTCGCAGAGGTCGGTCTCAACTCAACCAGGAGAAGTCAGAATTCTGGAAAAGCAGCATTGATTTCCTGGGTCATTGTATCAGCGGAGAAGGTATTCGTCCAAGCAACGAAAAAGTCGAAGCAATGATCAACATGCCAGAGCCACAGAACATCACTGACCTGAAAAGGATCCTGGGAATGGTCAACTTTCTTGGACGCTTCATTCCACATCTGTCCAGCACCCTGCGTCCCATGACAGAGCTACTGGAAAAGGACAAGGAGTGGATGTGGGGAAAGCCTCAGCAAGCGAGTCTTAGTGCTGTCAAAACCATGTTGTCAACGGCTCCGACTCTAGCCTTCTTTGACCTTGCCAAACCCACAACAGTGAGCAGTGATGCCAGCAGCTATGGACTTGGTGGCGTCCTTCTCCAAGAACATAATGGGGTCAAGAAACCTGTTGCGTACTGTTCACGCACCCTCACACCTGCTGAGCGTGCCTATGCTCAGATAGAAAAGGAATGCCTAGCAGCAGTGTGGTCCTGCGAAAAATTCTCCAGATACCTTGTGGGACTAGAAGACTTCAAACTGGAGACAGATCACAAGCCCCTCATACCACTTATCAACACCAAGGATCTTCAGGACACGCCCCTTCGCTGCCAGCGGCTCCTTATGCGCATGATGCGGTTCAACCCGATAGCTATTTTCACTCCTGGCAAGAACCTCATCATCGCCGACACACTGTCAAGAAGCCCCCAGACAGAGCCGGAAAGCCCACAAGAACGCCAGTTGTTGGATGACGTTGTGACTCATATCGACCTTGTCCGGTCAACCTGGCCAGTGTCAGACAAGCAGCTCCGAAGAATTGCAGAAGAAACAAAGAGTGACACCACCCTCAGAGCAGCGCTCGAGTACACAGCAAAAGGATGGCCCGTCTACAAGAGTGACGTCAACCTTGAACTCCAGGAGCTCTATGCAGTCCGAAACGAGCTCAGTGTTCACGAAGGGCTACTCATCAAAGGAAATCGCATTGTCATCCCAGTCTCTATGCAAGAGGAAATCTTGGAAGCCATCCATGCCGGACAACCAAGGCATCACCAAGTGTCGCGAGCGCGCCAACAATGCTGTTTGGTGGCCCAGAATCTCCAAAGAAATTGCCCAAAAGGTACGCTCTTGTGCCCTCTGTGATGAAAAGAAGCCATCGCAGAGATCAGAGCCTCTCATACCTACACCTCTACCTGAAGGGCCTTTTCAAATGATTGGTGCCGACCTGTGTGAAGTCAAAGGTTCTCAGTACCTCGTCGTCATCGACTACTTCTCCAGATATTTGGAAATTGCTCACCTGCCAACCATGACATCCGCCTGTGTGATCGGAAAAACTGAAGAACATTTTTGCCCATCATGGGATCCCGAATGTTGTAGTCACAGACAACGGACGACAGTTTTCCTCATCGGAATTCAAGACCTTCTCTGACACTTGGCATTTCACGCATGCTACCAGTAGTCCTTACTTCCCGCAGAGCAACGGAGAAGCAGAGAGAGGAGTGCAGATCGCCAAGCGAATCTTGCAACAGAAGGACCCTTTTCTTGCTCTTCTCGCATACAGAGCAACTCCCACGGCGTCTACAGGAGTGAGTCCAGCCGAACTCGCCATGGGAAGAAGATTGAGGACTACAGTTCCAACACTTCCTGTCAACTTGAAACCGCAGGAATATGACAGAGAGACCATAGCTCAAAGGGATGCTAAAGCCAAAGAGAACAACAAGAAATACTACGATAGGCATCATGGAGTTCGATCCCTTCCTGAGCTCCTCCCAGGAGACTATGTCCTGCAGAAACTGGATCATGATCCCCAATGGTCCCAAACCTGCCAGAGTCCTCGACCAGATCGCGCCCAGATCTTACCTGGTGGAGAACTCCCAAGGTATGCGGTATAGACGGAACCGCAGACACCTCCGCCTATCCCATTCCATCCCTCAGGGTGCCTTTGCTCAGAGAGCCGCCTGCCCACAACTCCCAACTGAACCCAGGGTCCCCTGTCCTGACCCTCAGCCAAAAGTATATCCTTTGGCTGAAACCCCAGTCACCAGGACCACCTCAGGCTGGTATCCAATGCCACCAGCCAAAGCCTCCCGGGACACCAGCGCCCTGCCTTCTACAGCAGCCGATCCAGACAGGTCCATCTACAGCATCACCTGTTTCGGTTCAGACAACTCGCTGTGGACGAGCTGTTGTCATTCCAGCACGATACAGGGACTAATACCATCCTCTTCACCCTGTGGTCTACCGTACCGGCCTGGGTTTTCGAATTGTGTTGAAATTTGTCAAAGACTCGTCTCTCCCTCGGTTATCCCAAACAGACTCTAAATTCATAAGTTTCTGTGCAACTCCGTGCACCTGTTTGTCCATTAAAAGGGGGGAGATGTGATAGAATTCGGTTGAAAGATACGCATGCGCGACGAGACCGACGCTCGGCTTGGCGGTTTCCTCTGGCCATTTTCTAGACAAATTATAGTGGATCACAAAACATCATTAAGCGTGTTGTCTGTCGTCCGTGTGCCTGCTGATCGTGATACACACAAACTAACACACTCACACACACAAATGCACACACACGCATGCGCGTGCGTGCCCCACACACACACAACACACAAATAATATATATATATATATCTATATATCTATATCTATATATATATATATATATATAGTTAAAACAAGTAAAAAGAGGAATCTTAAAACTATCTACAAATTTGTTTCGAGCGCGTTAGTGGGGCAGTCAAGGTAGTAAATATCAGTGAATCGTGCACTTCATAGTAGAAGCATGCCATTTGGCATGTGGGTACCTAGACCCTTTCTGAATGATATGAGAGAGGGAAACACAATGGGCGTGACCACAGGAGGGCGTGGCCATACATTTAATTAGGTCAGTGTGTCATGTTCTTTCTTTTTCGTTTTTTTTGCACAAAACAATGCATTCTTGCAACAACAAAAAACTGCTTCAGAATAACCCTGAGTATGTATTTGATGAGACATATGAAGACAAGCCTATATTGAAGCTAACTTGTAAGACTCAAATAAAGTAGGTCATTTAAAAGTAGGTCAAAGTCCATAAAATCTTATGTTTTTATTTTTTTACATTTGTTTTTGGCTCCAAGTAGTTTGCAAAGTTCATAACTAACAGTGATTACCTTTATAGCAGAAAAAAAATGATGTAAACTTATTTTTGAAAATGAAAACAAGCATTTTGTCTCTTTAAAAACAAGTAGGTCAAGTATTCTTGACTACTTAATGGCTTATCTTTACATGTTTTGGAATCAGATTTTACCAATTGGGCTGCTTCTAGAAGGGAAAGATGGGGTTTCAAGTACTTGATTGTCTCTATACCTATTGCATAAGTTGACAGACTGTTGAGTTGCCTTTTTATATCGCAAGAGTTGACCTATTTAGGACTCATTTGCTATCAATATACTATGTGTTTGTTACATAAATTATGTCATATAACACTAAAGCACCATATATTCCGATTAACTTTAAAGGAAAACAGTTTGTGAATTGTCAGTGCCAAGCAAATCACATAAATCACACACACACACATAAAAAAGGGTCATACACACAAAACTCCACTGCCTGGCTATACAGGAGTGTCCGCAGGAGTATCAACCTGCGTACGCAGAAAGAAAGAAAGAAAGAACACACACACACACACACACACACACACACACACACACACACACACACACACCACACACACACACGCACGCACGCACGCACGCACGCACGCACACACACACACACACACACACACACACACACACACACACACACACCACACACACACACACAACACTCACACACACCTTTTTCTTCTAAAGAAGAAAGTTTGCTTTACCTCACGTCACATTCAAATCAGCTCACTTGTCCTGGTAGCAGTCTCCACCACATGCGCAGAGGGCGGTACATTGCAGGTTGGCCTTCACACATTTGCAACGTCCTTTGCAGCCTTGCTGGCATCCACAGTGAACCAGTTCACGACATGAATCCTGTGCCTGCTGAAGAGTTGTTCACACGGGCTGCCACATTTGCCCCTCTTTTTCCAACCCCATCTGCAGAGAGGGGAGCACAGGTTTTTCGCTAGACACTGACCCCAGACATATCCAGCTTGGTACGGAGAAGATGTTGTCTAAGAGCTGCTGAAGTTGGGGAATGTTCTCAAGAGCCTTCCTTGCTGGGCAAACATTTCTTCCTAGCCTGGTCAACTTTATGGAGTGCACTCGTACGTTCGTACATGATACAACAAACCTCTTGAAGGTTTCCAACAAAGCATCTGTCAGTGAACATGGTCTGTCCACGATGGCAAAGAAGGTCTGTCACTTCAGGAAAGATAGTCCATGTATTCCACGCTGTTGTCTTGCCCTGCTGCTGAAAAAGACACTGTGTCACATCCAGTAAAGGCATGAAGTGCTCGAAGGACCTACGATTTTCTTGGTCCAAGCTGTCTGGCTATATGATGAGCTGGACACATTTGAAGCGTTTTCCAGTGCCCAGAGCTAACCAGATTTCTTGTGCAGCGTGACCTGAAAATTAGCTACTGCAAGGACAAGAACATCTGTGTCCGGGGTTCGTACTAAGATCTTGCCCAAACCCTCCTGCACATAATCTGCAAGGTGAAGTAAGATCCTAGTATCGGCCTACTCGTGTGCATGCTTGCAGACAACTTGTTTGTTTGTTAGCAGGATGCAGAGCACCTTCTCACCACAGGTAATTACCACCACCTTCCCCTGCGTGGTTGACTGTTTTCAATCGTTCTTTCAGCGATGTACTGAAACAGTTCTGTTTTGTTGTCATCCACCTGAGAAAGCTGTGCCAGTTACCAGTAGCAGTGCGGTTGGCAAAACTCTTCTCCGAACACCACATCCCATGTGCTGTCTTGCACCTGCCTTCAGACTGCTAGAGTTGTACACGTCAAAAACGACGTCAACTCTTGATGTCGTTTCCAGATTCTTTAAGACGTATGGCACAAACATGTTGTCAACATACTCCTGCAATGTCTTATTTAGTTTGGGCGACAGCATCTGGACCACTGCAGCTCCGTCAAGCAATTTTGCGTCAACTTCAGGGGAGACAGAGGGATCAGAACAGCTTCAGCATCCAGCAGACATCCAGCCTCTTCAAAAGGATCTTCTGTTTCAATGATGTCAGTAATGTTGTCAAACACATCAGGTGGAATATCAGCCATGGTTGGAGAAATCTTCATGTGTATCTTCCATGTCCTCGTTTGGTGCCGGAATCGTCACAGCCTTACTTCGAGTTAAAGTCGCAAGTAGATCTGCTTTGGATCCTGCTCTCAGGTGACCAAATCTTGAGAGTGATGGCGGCCATGGGTGGTTTTCATGCCTAAAGAACTCTTCAAGATTTCCATTTCGGAACTGGCATGCGATGTAAGCTTAGAAAACAGAGAACAGTCATTTTTCAACATTGCCAGATTACTCTTCACACTGGACGGCAGTCTGCAAATTTGGGTTTGAGAACAAAGGGAATCCGTTTCTTTTGATGGGTTCAGAAAGTGGCTTAATTCTCTTTTCAAAGCGCTCTTCGATGAATGTTTCATACTGTTCCTGGTGGAATACTGCCATCACACTAGCCGGAATAGAAGTAGAAATGTCATGCCAAAGACAGGGCTGTTTGGGGATTATCTCGGAAGCTTCAATATAAGCCACAACCTCAGCAAGTGCAATAGCATGTGCTTTTTGATCTGTTTGTTGTTTCTTCTGATTTTTGTGCCTGGTTTGCTGGTACACGTCTGTAGAAGGCAGACAGGCATTTAATGTGAAAAATAACAATCCATTACCACCATGTCTTTGACAGCAAGTTTTGTGAGTAGCTCTTGATCGTTCAGTTGCTGAGCATGTGCAGGAATTTTATCATCCAGGGGCAAAGTAAGAGCTTGATGAAGCCCTGCTGCACCGGGAGATCCATTGCAGAAAAAGCATGTTGGTCCTGTGCCCATCTCATTTGTCTCACAGCTAGATTCATCTGCAAGTTTCCGTGTTTTCACAGGACTGGGTTTATCACTTGCTGGCTTTCTTTTCCTGTTTAAAACAGTGTCGCTTATTTTTGCACAGCAGGATTTGTGCCAAGAAGCTTTGTGCTTCCTCAAGGTCTCCTCAAAACCAGTTCCTTCATCCAGTTTTAGACAAGGAATAGAAAGTGGGGACTCACCCAACTCCTGAAAAGCTGTCAAATTGTAAGCAACGTAGGTATATCCCTGCTCTCATCTCCTCTTGCTCCCTTTGCTGGGCATATCAAAGGTGGCCTCGCTTAATGGGTTCTGGCACAGAGCGCACAGATTCCAGTCAACTGTCAAGTCATCAACTTCTTCAGAGGAAAATTGTACACTGGGGTCGTTTATCCTCTTATAGTCACGAGACATCGCCACTTTCTGACTGCCTACAGACTCGGAACTGCAACAAAGACAAAAAAAACAAAACCTGTTTTGACCGCCAATGGATGACCATACAATTTGCACTGATCAATTTGATTCCGCTATAATGAAACCAACTTAGCAAGTTCACAGAACTGATTTTTTTTTTTTGTTTATTATTTGAGCATTTATCATCAATAGAATTAAAATTTATGTTGATGCGAGCTTATAATTGATATTGTTCTTGTAAATAAGAACTGTGGGCATTTGTTGATCAGACACTGACAGTAACAACACAAAAACAAAACAAAAACAAACAAAAAAAAACAAGAATCGCTTTGGAATTCTGGCTGAATGCAGTCTTTATCTTAAAAAAAAGAACAACGTGAATATTTCTGATATCTAAAAACCGATTTTTAATCATTAAAAGTTAAAATGGAAATAAAACTGGATTGAAAATAATGTATGAAAATCTCACCAGCTGTGAAAAGGTTGTTTTAGTCACAGTCAGATAGCTGCATTATGCTGAAAGCCGCTCCAAATGCGCTGAAACTTGATTTACAAACAGACATAAAAATAGTACACTAAGAATGAAACAAAGCCGTTCGCACGCGTGATGGCCAGGGACCGTGATACTTTTTTTTTGCACGCTCATAGGAATAGGGTAGCATGGGGCAAAACGCCTAGGTGGGATCAAACGCCCATCCCCCGTATTTCGGAGAACATGTGATGTAGCAAACCATGTGATACTTGACCTGAATCCTGAACGAAGAAGACGCTTCTGACAGGAGAAAGAGAACTCCCAACTAAAGGGTCAGTTTTACAGACTTATTTGTTTCTTTTGGGCTTGTATTCAGTAATTTCTTATATTATTCATTTTAAGCATATCATACATGTAACAAATGAAATGGAAAAGCTTTGTATTCATACTGATTAAGAATATTTCAACTCCATGCTAGTGATGCTGGCGCCAGTTTGTTTCCCCCTCCTTCCCGCTGTCTGACCGTTTGTTCACAGTAGGTCAGTCTGGGGGTCAAACGCCCACACCTTCACCGGGGCAAGACGCCTAGGGTGGCTTTTTGCCCCGTTCATTGGGCCTTTTGCCCCATACTTGCTTTTATCGTAAATTAGGTAGGTAGGTAAGTGAGACGGGTGAGTGTGTGTTATGTGTATGTTGTGTGTGTGTGTGTGTGTGTTGTGTGTGTGTGTGTTGTGTGTGTGTTTGATCCTAGCAGGAAAACGTTCTTCTACAGTAGATGAAAATAGATACATCAGCAACATCCCCCATAGCATTTGGCAACAGTTTGTAGGGTCAAAGTTGTGGGGTGTAGGGAAATAGTAGGCTACCCCACAAATTGTCGCTACCGCACAACCCCTGCAAAAGCTATGACACACTACCTCACAACCCCAGGTAACCGAACACACACACACACACACACACACACACACAGAGAGAGAGAGAGAGAGAGAGAGAGAGAGAGAGAGAGAGAGAGGGGAGAGAGAGAGAGAGAGAGAGAGAGAGAGAGATCAGCTTGCTCTCGTTCTCTGCCAGGCAGGGATAATGAGATGACGTCTTTTATGCGCATGCTTTCTGTGAACAGAAGTAAATTATGGCGTCGGGGCGTCATTGTTGAAACAATGTCAACGATGATTCAAAAGATATGTTTGTGTCTTTTTTTTATTTTGTTACTTGTATGGCATATCAATGTATTTTCATCATTGTTGTCAGGAAGCAAAACACTGAAAAGAGAAGGGAAACATTTTGGAATTTAGGCATGTGCTGTTCAATATTCAAGCAGGCTGGAAACTAAATCCAGTTGTCTACTCTTCTTGAGTTTTTCGTCTTATTTGCTTGCCGCGTGTACCTCTTTCTCTTTTGATGATCTTAGGAGCTAGGCAACGTGATCCTCTGAGAATCACGGTTACTTACATAATTACTGCTTTATTAGCCAGCTTTACCATGCATTCAAAAGGTGCAGACTATGAACCTAATCTACACCGCCCGTTTCCCGCCAACTCTATAGTAGATTTGTATTTTTACGTGTGTTTACACTATCACACAAGTAGTTTTGTGTTCGTATTTGGTTGGGGTTGTTTGGGATGTTACTGAGAAGTATTTGGGATGTTTTGGATTTATTTGATTAATTGTGGGATGTTACTAAATACACTCGGTAGCTTAGATTTATATGTACCGTGTATATATCTAATTCAGCCAACACAGCGACATATACATTCTGAGGTGATAGCCCAGAATAGGCAAGTAACTGCTGAAGAAGAAGAAGAAGAAGAAGAAGACGAACGAGAAGAAATAATTAAGTTAGTGATGTTGCTTACAGCCCAGCCAGCCGGAAAGGGGCCATTGTAGCCATATCAGGGCTGTTAACCACACTGAGTCATCCAAAGACAAATCGACAGCAGCAGCAGCAGCAGCAGAAGAAGAAGAAGAAGAGACAGGGGCAGAGAGAGCATATCGTTCCAAATCGAACAGAGTTTTAGGCTGAAAAATGAACCAGTGTGAAGGTAATATGATAGTGTGAGACGTTAGAGAAAGTTTTTCATACACGTTCACAAATATACTAGACAGAGCATAGAGCTGGGCAGAATATGCTACAACATTCTGTCAGTGAAACAGCATTAGAATTCACAAATGTATTTATTCTGACTACAAATTATAAAAGATGTTCCAAAGAATTATGATTTTTTAACTAAGACCTTCCCTATCTACACTAATGAAAACAAAAACACAAAAAAGAAGCCGCGTTTTCCTAGAATCACTATGGCCAGGCCCAAAGGCCAAGAGGCCTAGCAACACCCTCCCCGAATCAGAAGATGCCAGGGGATTTGAGAGAGCCTGAATGTCCCCACTAATATAAGAATAATATAGCTTGTTTCCCTGAAGACGGAGTATGGCTCCCTTAATGACGGGGAAAAAAAACGGTCATACACACAAAACTCCACTGCCTCTGTTGAGCAGATGGATTAATACCTGCCTGTCTATACAGGAATGTCCACAGGAGTATCAGCATGCGTACGCAGAAGAAGATATAAACTTGTGACTGGATTTACGTTGAATAACCCTACTGATCGATGGAATAGCATGTTTTGATGCTTCTGACTTTTGGAGCTGGAGAGGAGAAATGCTGACCTATCCACCCTGGGACACGTTGATGGTGTTTACATGTGTTATGGTAGAACTGTTGGCTGACCAGTGTCGTTTACCTGGGTTGGGGTGGAGGGGGGGAGGAGAGATTATGGAAGTTGGAGGTGTTTCCACCCATTGAACTGTGGACATGCTGTCTCGCCGATTGTGGGACAGTTAAAGTGATCGCAGGCCTTAATTATCGGGACGCTTTAAGGTCCAACGTTTGTCCATGGGCAGCAGCAATGACCGTTATTCTTCATTTACAGTCCTGTGGTTCAGAATCGAGGCGTAGTGTGTGTGTGTGTTGTGTTGTGTGTGTGTGTGTGTGTGTGTGTGTGTGTGTGTGTGTGTGTGTGTGTGTGTGTGTGTGTGTGAACATACCCCTGTTAATATGATTCTGTGATACTGGCATATCGTTTGCAAACTTGTGAGTTTGCGCATGAGCCGTACATCCTTAAAGTGGAGCCCGCCTCCTCCACGTGCTTCTGATCGAGTGGGGACCTTCCGCCATTTGGCTGATCTCGCTATTCAACTTGTGAGGTAGGCGTTTTATAATTCATTTTGCAATCCTGGTCATTGAAACGTACATTGTAAATCTCAATGGTCATAAACTTAAAATTCCTGTCATAAAGAGAACTATGTAACAGATGAAGTTCGATCTTGGAGCAGACTGCAGTGATTGATTTAGTTGGAGCACTGTGATACACATGATAAATGTGACTGTTCTTGACGTGACACAAATGACAAAAACAGTAACATGGGATATGCACACAGTAACGAACCTATCGCATGTATGAAATCTTCATTCCTTCCTTCCTCATTTCCTTCTGTTTTCATTAGCCGCAGGCAGAGCTGAAAGACGCCCTTAGCCTGTGCGTTCCCACGATCGGCAGTACAGCCATTTCTAAAGATCTTATTGGGCTGTGTTTTCGCAGGTTTGAATACTACAAAGTGTGTAAAGAACACATTTCTATACACCATAATAATCCTGCGGTCTCAGAAAACATAGTCGAGTATGTCTTTTTTCCCCGTGACAGAATGAATAGACATAGCCATGCGTGGTTTGGCCAGCGCTCAGCGTGATTTGTTGTCTTCTTCACTGAATGGAAACTCAGTATTGAAATTTCGCTTGCATTCACAGCAGCCACTCCTGAACATATGTTCCCTCTGTTTCATGCTCACAATATTCAGGTCGACCACAAGCCCACCCCATCCTCTCTTTCTCATATATCCACGTGTATGCATGCGTAAATTCGTGTATGTTCATACCTACACAAACACAGCAACACACACACACACACACACACACACACACACACACACGTGTGCCTACTGATTTTTTTGTGTGTGCGCGCGCGCGCACGCATCACGCACGCGCACACACACACACACAACACACACACACACACACAACCACACAACACACACACACACACACACACACGCGCGCGCGCGCACAAAACAAAACACACACCTCTACAATTTATTCAAGAAAAATGCTGAACAACGTTCAAAACACAGTGTCATCTCCTGACACAAAAAGGTGGGAAATACATTGAATTGACAAAACTACACACATTTGCATTCAACGCCGGCAGCACAGCCAGATCCGTTTTACACGAGCGAACAGACACGTGTGAGTACCTATGATGTATACACATACATCCCAACATACACATTTTGCATACAAGAATATACGCACGCCACACACGCGCGCTCGCGCGCGTGCACACATACACACACGCGCGCGCGCACGCACACACCACACACACACACACACACACACACCACACACACACACACACACACACACACACACACTCATCTGCCCCAACTGTTATTCAGATGACTGATCTGTCGGACATGATACTAACAGCTGAAGGACATGATAGCTGTACAAAACATGTATATAATTCCTTCAGCTATTTAGTGGTGGCAGTTTTTGATGGTTTCCCGTAAGTTTTAATTGTGGGGCAAAACGCCTACACCCATGGGGCTAAACGCCTACTATGGGCGATTTGCCCCATGTGTTCGGGCGTTTGCCCCGTGTGTGGGGCAAGAAGGCCAAATTTTTTTTTTCATTTTCACCTACCAGCACTTTTCTTTTATTTGTAATCAATTTGTGTCAGTGGCAGTTGTAGCATAGGCATTTCTCCAGAGTCTGAGCCTATTGCATTTTCTCGTGCCTTCAACAAGGAAAGTTGCAGCGTTTTTTTGCTTAAGGGGGCGTTTTACCCCATGCTACCCTATTTGCAACCATATAAGTCTTATATGTATTTTTCCCTGATTACAAGTAATGTACACAGACATTCTGTTCTCATTTTATTTGATATTTACATGTTTCAAACGTTATTTAAACGGAAGAAACTTAATGAACACAAAGTGAAACGTGTTACTTTTCACGTGGTTGACTCATCAAACTATACACCGCTAGCAGCGATGACAGATCCAGAGCAGGCGCGAGTCTCTGCTCCCCGACCAAGGCAGCGGGATGCTTTCTTTGGCTGGTGCTATGGTGATCTGATTGTGTCAAAAATTCAGTTATTGAAAACTTTGATCGATCACTGCTCCTAACACAGGGGGCTGTGATCGTGTTTCCCTCGCCAGACATAATCAGCATGGTTCATAGTATTATTGGCAAGAGGAAATGTTTCTACTAAAAAACGCAAGGTCATAAATCTTACCTCCTCCACTACGTTGCGCTGTCATCAGGATGTTTTTGGTTTGCCCACCGCCGATGTTATATAGCGTGTGGGCTCCCGTTTGCGGTTGTTTTGCACGTGCGGGTTGGCTGCACGTGTTTTTGGGGGGGCTTTCAGGTTTTTGTTTGGGTGTATTCACTAACAACGATTTCCATTTATGCCTGCAGTTGTTTACTATTTCTTGTTTTGGTGTTTAAAGTTGCTAAGTGTGGTTTGCATAGTATTAACCATTTTTTGGTTAAACATAGGTTGCACCTTTTTGAAACATTGCTGTATGGTGATGCTCTTTTTATGATTTTCCAGGATATTTTGTAGCTTGTTTTTGCGTCTTTAAGTTTCCAGATATATTTGCTCAGTTCTGTTTGGTTTTTATATTTTCTTTATTAAATGACTGTTTGTGTTTGCATATCTGGTTTTGAAGTGGTTTTCAGTGATTCCTATGTATGTTTCTTTTTCATTTCTGATGTCACACTAGCCTGGTATACAATGTTGTTGTGAAGACATTTATTGTTTAGTGGGCAGTGCTCCTTTCGTGGCAATTGCAAGATTTCCTTTCTTCACCCTTCTTTGCTGTGTTGATTTCATTTTGTTGGATGCGTCAATTAGGTTTTTGAGGTTGGGCATACATGAGTACGATAGTTTGACAGTGCTTTTGTTAAATATTTTGGACAGTTTGTGTTCTTTTGGAAATGAAGTTGTTAGGATTTTGAAGAATTCTTTCCCTATGTTTGTTTGAGTTTCCCGTCGTATGGGGGGTTATACCATATGATTTTTCTTTCCTATTTTTCTTGCTTTTATTTGTGTTGTTGTCTGGGTTGTATTGTAATTTGTAATTGTATCCACTTGTTTGTAGTGCCTCCTGGTATTCTACTGCTGCATTGTTTGAACACTCTCTCACTGCATGACAGGTTTGATAGTCTCTTGTTTATGCCATGGGGTATGGTCTTTAATACAGATGGTGGGATGGTTACTTTTGGTGTGTACATAAAGAGGTGTATCGTTGGGTTTCTTGTATGGTTTATATATGTGATTGTTGAGATCCAGTGTTTATGTCTAAGTAGTTCACTACCTTTTTGTTTGCTTCAATGGTAATCTTTAAGTTGTGTTTTGGAAGATTTTGCATAGTTCTTTCTTCTTGTTTTCGATGGTTCTTGGATTGTTGGTTAGTGCAGCAAGGCCATCGTCTCTGTATAGTCCGACTTGTTTTCCGAGTTTTTTCTTGATGTTGGACAGCATGAATAGTCCGACCAGTTCGCATGTTTCTGCACCATCATATGATCCCATGGTTACGTCGAATGTTGAGTTTCTGTTGGTTTTCCTGATCCAGGTTTCATTTTTGCTGTGTAGTAATGTTTTCTTGGTGTGGAGAATGATTTCTATTTCTGACCCTGCGCACACACACACACACACACACACGCACACGCACACACACACACACACCAATAGATAAGTGCGCACGGGTGGATTCACACGCGCACATATACACACTAACATAGATACATTCTCTCTCTCTCTCTCTCTTTCTCTCTCTCTCTCTCACACACACACACACACACACACACACACACTCATTCACTCACACACCTGCGTCCCTTCCCCCAATACACACGCACGCAAGCAGGCAGGCACGCACGCACGCTCACGAGTGTGCGCGAGTGCATACACACGCATATAATTTATATACTGTCACACACACATTCTCTTTCTCTCTCTCTCTCTCTCTCTCTCTCTCTCTCTCTCTCACCACACACACACACACACACACACACACACTAACACTAACACTTGCACACACGCATTCGTCCGTATGCGATAACCCGAACGCCCACCTACCCTGAGTGTGTCGAAGGCTAAATGAATAGATCGAGACTACATCAGGTCGGTTCGTCATCCGCCTCGCGGATAAAAACATGTCTCCAATTTCCCGGCCAGCTTATCCTCTTAAAACAATGTAACTCTTTTGAGGGGGCAAATGCTCACACCTGTGAGAAAATATGTATGGACAGCTTACAGAATGACCACAAATATGAGAAAGGGATTCTCTTATAATTAGCTGAAATTACCTCCCCTAAGAAAGTTGTGTTTAATTCACATCGGTTTGTTGTTTGTTTGTTTGTCTGATCGTCTCCCACAGGATTATATTTTTTTTAAAAAGAAAAAAAAAAAGAAAGAAAAAGTGCTGAACTGTTAACTTAAGTTGTCGGTGCGATCAAATACGTCCAAACTAAACTCTTTTCAGGTGGTTGCTGATCCGGAGCAAAAGCACTAAGCACCTCATCGAGGACGGGACATAGAGGTCTACTCTAACATTGAGAGTAGTCAGCTCTAACTGTCCATGGTAGTGATGACGTACAAACCGTCGTTAAAATGAATGTATTTGTTGCGACTCCACCTGACCCTTTGCGAATAGCCACATGGTGAACGTCATTGACCCCGTGTGATCTTAATTCGCTCTTGATCTCTGCTTCTGAAACATTTTGAGGTCAGGACTCCACTGGATGAGTTCAGCTGCTTGTGTGGAGACAGCCCGATCCCATTGTCAACCAACTTTTGTAGCACTTTGAAGCTGGTCTGACTGGCGTTTTGAATGCCATTCAATGGGGAAAGAGCCGTTTCAAAGCCTTTTGATGGAATTAGGATCGCCTGCAATGCCTTGGAACCCTTTCTAGATCGCCAAAGGGCGTAGCGCAGTTAATACTTTTTTTCTTCTTCAGTTCCTTTCACCACTAACCTGGAAGACTCACACCCTATCTATTTTTTTTTCTCTTGCTTGCGTGTCAGAGTCGCTGACAGTATCAGAGTCACAGGAAGGCCTAGAGTAATTCTGGCACCCTAATTGATTCTTCGTCCTTAAAAAAAAGCATTACAACCAATAATTGGAGATACAGTTTCCGGTTCAACCTGTGGAGCTTGTTAAACTTTATATCCCTTTGGCAGTTCTACAGACAGCTAACAAATTATGCACAAGGTCCTCACAACCCTACTTGGTTTCCCGTTCTCCCCTGGGAATGCCATGAAAATATAATATTGTTTCTCTCAGAACAACAATCTAAATCATCAGTCTTTTCGTTCACGTTTCAATACTGTTCCATTCAGACTGTCATCCTGTGCCTTCAGGATTTCATCTTCAAGTGTGAGATCAGTGAAATAACTTCATCATGAAATCCTGCATGCATCTCTTTCATGTTCCTCATCTCAGCTTTTATTTTTATCAAACTTATATTTGACACTCTGAATGGAAAACATGACATCACTGAGATTGAGTTCTGTGTCTATCTGACCAGGAGAGCGACTGGATGCTGGTGAACCATCACCGAGCTCTTCAGTCTAGTTTCCGCATGCTGTCTGCTTTGTTGCCTGGAGCAGGTTCGAAGTTCAGCTCAACATCACCGTAACTATGAAGGAAAAGTCTATAGTAAAACAGAGAAGGATCAAGTATACTGTGACACCGCTTTGCCATGTACGAATCTTCAATGTCCTAAAGAAGAAGACGGCCTTTTTCAAAACGCGTCGATGCATGAAAGCAAGAAACGTGACCCAACTGCAGCATGATGTG
>JAFLJL010003078.1:23636-35968 GCA_018398815.1 Conus ventricosus | reverse complement strand
TTAAAAGATTTAAAAAAAAAAGCCGTGGCCACTACTTTTTTTTTCCCGCCTACTGGGTTTTTTCTTGGGGGGGCAAACAAAATAAATTAAAACCCAAAAAAAAAAACGAAAACAAAGGAGGAACAGGCAGTAAACCTTCCTTTTTGGTAGTGAAAAATTTCCCCCGGTCTTGGGTGAACATGAAAAAACTAAGGAATGAAACCTGAGGCAGAAGGGGAAAGGAAATACTGGTTTTTGAATAAAATATAGTAACAACAACAACGACACAACAAAAAAAAAAACGACGATAAAAATTTAAATAAAATAATAAACAGACCATCAACCCCTTCTCTCTCTCCTCTCCTCCTTTCCCCCCTCTCTCCCCCCCTCCCTCTTCCCCCTTCCACCCCCCCCCCCCCCTCCTCCCCCCCCCTTTTCTCCTTCTTCCCCCCATCTCCCTTCCCCCCCCCCCCCAAAAACCTCCCCCCCCCCTCCCCTCCCCCCCTCTTTTTCCCTCCAATTCCCCCCCCCCCTTCCCCCACCCCCCCTCTCCCCCCTCCCCTCCTCCTCTCCCTCCCTCCCCCCCACCCTTCCTCCCCATTTTCCCCCCCCCCTTCCTCCCCCAACCTTCCCCCCAAAACCCCCCCCCCCCTTTCTTTCCCCTCCCCCCCCCCATTTTTTCCCCCTTCTCCCCCCCAAAAAATTTTTAAAACAAAAAAACTTCCCCCCTCCCCCCCTTTTTTTTCCCTCCCGCTACCCCCCCCTCCCCCAAAACCCCCCCCCCCCCCCCCCCCCCCCCCCCCCCCCCCCCCCCCCCCCCCCCCACGCCCCATCTCCCTTCCTCTTTTCCCCTTGGGTTTGTTTAAATTTTAAAAAAAAAGACATGAACATGAATTTTTTTCTTTGCGCCCCAATGCGGGTGGGATTGCACATATAGGCCTAGACTGCTGGGTGTCAAGTAGAGGGGGGAAAAAGGGGTAAAACATTGTGTGTGTGGTTGGTGTGTGTGGGGTGGGTGTTGTGTGTGGTGTGTGTGTGCGTGTCGGCGTGGGTGGGCGGGGCGGGGCGTTGGGGGTGTGTTGTTTGGGTGAGCTTTTCGTGCGTGCGAGCTGCGTGCGTGCGTGCGCAGTCCCCGTGTGTTATGATGTGCGTGCGTCGTGCCTGTGGTGCTGTGTGTGTGTGTTGTGTGTGTGTGGGGTTGTGTGTGGTGTGTGTGGGGTGCGTGCGGCGGGCTGCGTGCGAGGTGCGTCGTCGTGCGTATGTCTGTGTGTGGTGCGTGTGTGTGTGTGTGTGCGCATGCGGCGCGAGTGCGTGCGTGTGTGTTGTGTGTGTGTGTGTGTGTGTGTGTGTGTGCGTGCGTGCGTGCGATGCGTGCGTTGGTGCGTGCGTGCGAGCGTGCATGCGTGCGTGCTGCGTATGTCTGTGTGTGTGATATGAGTGTGCGTTGCGTGCGTGCTGTTCGTTTGCGTGTGTGTTGTGTGTGTTGTGTGTGTGCGTTGCGTGCGTGCGTGCTGTGCGTTGCGTGCGGCGTGCGTGCGTGAGTGGCGTATGTCTGGGGTGTGTATATTGTGTGTGCGTGCGTGCGTGTGTTTGTGTGCGTGGCGGGGTGTGTGTTCGTGCGCATGCGCGGCGCGTGCGTGCGTGCGTGGTGTGTGTGTGTGTGGGTGTGTGTGTGAGTGTGTGTGACAGAAACGAGACTAAAACTTGCGCGCTCTCGACTTGTGCGTGCGTGCAGAATACGGTACGTGCGCTGGACCCAGACGATTTGCCTGGCAAACATTCAAACGAGTACCATTTTTTAAGAATAAAAACAAAGGACGACAAAAATACCCTCCCTGCTCCCCCCCCTTTTCATTCCTCTATTACCAAGCTACCACTGCCCCAAGCCAGCATTAGACAGTTGACGGCCCCTTGGCCCATTATTAGAGTTCCGCCCCTTGCCCCATGATCCCCTCCCCCCCCCCCCCCCCCCCCCCCCCCCCCCCACCCCCCCCCCCCCCCCCCCCCCCCCCCCCCCCCCCCCACACACACCACACCCCTCTCCCTCGTTCCCAATCTCCTTCATCTCGCCATCTCTTTGATCATTAGCGACGCCGCAGGTGAATATCTGAACAGTGATTCGACGACGAATCAATCAATCGATACTTAGCGTCAGCGGTTTGGCATTTCCGACCTCAAACGCGCAGTAAATGCGTTCCCCGTTTGATCTCAGATGGGATGGGAAGGAATAAAAAAAATATTAAAAAAAAAAAAGTATAACATATGCACCCGACACAAAATTATTAACGGCCACAGTATAATTACCCAAACAAGGGACTGCAAACACACACAAACACACACACACCACACACACACACCCACCACATACACACACACACACAACACCTACACACACACACAGACGCGCGCGTGGTGTACGCGCGCGGGGCGCGCGCGCGCACACACACACACACACACACACACACACACACCACACACACACACACACAGACGCGCGCTGGGTGTACGCTGCGCGCGGGCGCGCGCGCATCACAAACACACAACACCAACACACAGACAACACCCACAACACACACAGAAAGTGAGACAGACGGCAGAACAGACAGACAACAAAGCAAAAGAGAGAGAGAGAGAGAGTAGAGAGAGAGAGAGTGGAGAGAGAGAGAGTGAGGAGAGAAGCATGCAGCAGAAGAACTAAAGAAATAGCTAGTCAGATGACCAATGACAGGCAGGCAGACAGAACAGATGGAAACAGAGAGAGGGAGAGAGTGATGTTGGTGCGTGTGCGGCGCACGCGGCGCGCGCGCGTGTGTGTGTGTGTGTGTGTTTGTGTGTTGTGTTTAGTGTTTGTGTGCATGTGTTGAGGGAGGGACGGAAGGGAGGGAGTAGAGACAGAGAGTGGTTTGAGAGAGACAGTGTATGTGAGGAGTGAGAGAGAGAGAGAGGAGGAGAGAGAGAGAGAGGGAGAGAGAAGAGGGAGAGAAGAGGAAGGGGGAAGAAAGTTTTGTGTGTGTGGTCGTGGGATGAGAGTGAGAGAGATAGAGGAGAGAGAGGAGAGAGAGAGAGTGGAGAGAGAGAAGAGAGAGAAGAGGAGAGACGAGAGAGAGGAGAGGAGGAGAGAGAGAGAGGGAGAGGAGAAGAGAGTACAAACGCTCTCCAGCGCGAATCCGCCAACACTAGGCCTTTTGTCTCTGTGTCTGGGTTTAACGTAATGTGTCTGGGTTTAAACGAAAACGTGTCTGGTGTTTTAAATTTCCGACCTCGACCTAAGCCCCTTACAAGCGTTACAATACAGATTCACCCCCCCCCCCCCCCTCCACGTACCTTAACTGGCACGTGGTACATTCTTGCATCGGCCTTCACCCGAACATCCGATCCTATATCTACCACCTTCTATTGAATTCAACGGACGAAATCCGATCCATAATCTACCACCTTCTTAGTGAAATCAAACGTACGACAAGAGTGCACTTCCATAGCTCCCAGCTGGGTATGCCACTAAATACAATCGGACACAGCACCCTCCATGGCAATCGGTGTTTCGGTTCGGTACGGATCAAACTAGGCTACCGTTCCTAACCACCACCACGCTTATTGTTGTCGCTCGTTTCTTCCGAGGAATGAGTCAGTCCACGGACTCTCTGGAATTCATCGTCCGTTTAGGTTCTGGAAGCTTGCAGTGAGTGTGGATGTGTGTGTGTGTGTGTGGGTGTGTTGTTGTGTGTGTGTGTGTGTGTGTGTTGTGTGTGTGTGTGTGTGTGTGTGTGTTGTGAGAGAGAGAGAGTGACCTGAGACAGAGACAGCAGACAGAACGAATTGCAGTGGATGGTTCCCTTAGCAAAAGCCGGTTCTAATTCCAATGAAACTCATGAGAAACCAACGACCACACGACAAAATTTTCAATAACTGGATCTTCTTGCCAAACTTCTCTCTCTCTTCTTCTCTCTCTCTCTCCTCTCTCTCTCTCTCTCTCTCTCTCTCTCTCTCTCTCTCTCTCTCTCTCTCTCTCTCTTCACAAACACACACACACCACACACTATATCACCACACAACACACACACCACACACACACACACTCACACACACACATGCATACAATCGCACAAAACACACACACACACACACACACACACACACACACACACACACACCACACCACACACACACACACACACCACCTCAAAAAAAAAAAAAACCTGAACAACATATAAAAACAAACAACAACGTCAAAACAGCGAGACACCAATCACTTGCTTCGCCGTTAAAGGTGAAAGATTCACATCCCAAGTGCCTCGTATATGTTTACACTTGTCTCCTTTCCCTTCGAGCACAACATGCTCCGACGTGTACCATACTGCCCCGTGACTCGGTTGTCGTCGTCTGCCGGGTCTTACTACATTGCACAGGGGACACACTCCACGTTCAAACGGTATGGGTTTGCGGCCAATGCCGCGCCCTAAGGGCCCCAATGGCGGACTCGTGTGTGCCCTCCCTTCCTGTGGGTGGGGGCGGTGGGGGGGAGGGGGGGGGGGGGGGGCAGGAGGTGTGAGAGAGAGAGAGAGAGACTGTGGCACAATACGGAATGTGTCCTACCCGATCACGACTTTTTAAAGAACCGGTCATGAGGAGTCAAGAGGAGGGGGAGGGGGGTGTGGTAGGAGGTGTTGGGGGTGGGGGTACGGGGGTCGGGGGGGGGGTGGTTGGTGTGGAGGGCGGGTAGGTAGGGTGGATGGACGGATGGGGGTTAGTGAAGTGGTTTGGTGTTGAAACGGAGCAGCGCTGTTGGTTTAAACAGTTTTTATTTCCATGACCATACACATGATACACAAAGCACATTTGCCAGGGCAAACAAGGAGGGGACTCTTATATACAGCCCTGGCAGTGAAATTTAGAGAATATACATGTGGGCTGATGGGGTCATTAATACCAACATAAAACCATAGCAGACATCTTTAATAACATGACAAAACAGGTAACAATAACAGTATAGTAAAGTTGCTATACGTTGTAAACAAAAGAAGAGATGAGCCAACGTTTAGAATTGGCCATTTAGAATTAAGAATGAAATTTTGGAAAATTAAGTAAAAGAGAAAATGGTGACAAGGTACTGCCGTTTTTGGGTTGTGGCTGCTACGCAATGTTCTGGCACATTGACAAAATGTGGGCAAACACTGGTCGTCTGCTGCATACAGCTGTCCAACCAAGTATATAGTCCTGTATTTGGTTAAAGACATAATCTGGACTTGATGTAAGCGACCCCAGCCCCTCTGACATCCGTAAACTAGGTTGTTATAGATGCAGCATGTTTAATTGAATAGGTGAAATATAAGTATACCTAGGAAACAGCTAAACCTTGAGGCTGTTGGTTTAGTTTTCGAAACGCTTTGTGAGAACAATAAAACCTTTGAACTTTTCAAATATCTTAACATTTGTATCGACATTAAAGGAATTGTTTCCATGCAGGAGATTTCGGATGAAATCTGGTTTGGTGGGAGATTTTAAGATAGTATTTGCTCGGTGTTGGTTCGGTAAAGTGGACAGTGAAGTAGGAAGTGTTCGGATGTTTCTGGGATATCGACATGCGCAAGAAGAGTTGTTTGTTAGTGTGCCGGGTATAGAGGTCAAAATTCAAATTACTCTACCAAGACGCAATACGACTTGTGCTTCCTATTTCCATTATGTAATATGGTGGAAACTGGATTGTCATTAGTAGAAAGGTATCGTTTGAGCTGACTGAACGATGGGACTGTTGGATATGCAGGTTGGGAGATTGTTCCACATGTTTGTGGTGATGGAAAAAAAAGGAGTTTTTATAAATATCGTTTTGTTGGCGGGGGACTATTCGTGTCTGAGGGCCTTCGTCAAGGGTAGGGGTTGACTGAGGAAACGAGCTGTGGCAACAGTTGATTATGTAAGTGGGGACAGCTGCTGGAGGATCTTGTAGTAGGTTATCAGTTTATGTCTTCGTCGGCGTTCTTTTTAAAGTACAGAATCCAGACTCCTTTAACAATTTTTCGTGACTGGTTCCCGGACAGATCAGTGATGATGCGCAAAAGGGCTTCCATGTGTATGATCTTCGAGAATTTTTGATTGGTACTCTGCGCATCATCCCAGATTACGTCTGCATAGTCAAATTACTGGTAGTACGAAAGGATTTTTACATTGTCTCTAGAGCTTTTTGGTTCAGCTGGTATTTAATTGAACGAAGACAGTTTTATCCGTACTCTGGCTTTGTTACAATGTGTTTATGTGTTCACCCATTTACAATTAATTGCCAAGATAACCCAAGGTGTTTGTGCTGTTAGTTGCTGTAGTATAGAATACTAAAAGGTCAGATTACGGCTATCAGCTTTTCCCCGAAAAACACATTTTGCAGTACGGTTTTGGGACTCATTGAATTCTACTTTCCAAGCTTTTGCCCAGACGTCAATTTTTTAAATCTGCCTGCAGACTAACGTTCTTGTAGCGGTGTTTTCCATTGCCAGAGGACATGCTTGTGTCGTCAGCAAAAGGAGTTTGATAACTGAGTCTATATCGGATTATGTCATTTTTAAATCTAGAAAATAGAAAGCGGGCGAGGACAGGTCCTTGTGGACACCTTTGGGATAACGCTTTGCTGGGTAGATTTTTCTCCTCTGATTACTACTGACTGAGGTAACGATCTGAAAGATAGTCACGGAAACCGTTTAACAAATCACCTTTATTCCAATGGTTTTAGCTTAAGCAGAAGACCCCGTGCATACACGATCAAAAGCTTAGAAATGTCAAAAAATATGGACACTGGACAGGAATACTTTTGTCGTGATAATTTGTCACCAGGGCATCATAATATGAGCAGTTGGTAGATAGATTTGTAGAATTTCCTGGATAAATCCAGACTGTGCACTTGTTTTTATAAGGTTATTGAAAAAATCAGGGAAGTTGTAGATTCGTCGTGCAACATCTTTCAAAACGTTTTAATACACAACTTAAAAGAGATATGGCCGATAGTTCGTACACTCGTCTTTTTTACTTTTTGTGAACTGGCGTTCATTAGCCAATTTTCCAGGGCTTGGAAAAATCTTCCTTTGTTAAACAAAAAGATTTAAAGACTATTGTTAAAGGAGAGGATATAATATTAACTGATGCACAATCAACAATTTGTTATGATGAAGTCAGGGCCGGTGGCTTTTCTTGAGTTGAGATCTTTTATGATTTTTTTTTAACTCAGGAACAGTCAACACTATTTCAGTAAGTTGAGACGTGACTTTGGGGTTATGTCGGGCAAGGGACTTCCGTCGTCTGTCCACAGCGACAGTTGAGGGGGGTTGTGTGGTGTGTGTGTGTGTGTGTGGTGTGTTGAGTGTGTGTGTGTGTTGTGTGTGTGTGTGTGTGTGGGTGTGTTGGTGTGTGTGTACGTGTGTGGGTGTGTGGTACGGGTGTGTGTGTGTGTGTGTGTTCGTGTGGTGTGTGTGTGTTGTGTGTGTGTGTGTGTGTGGTGTCTGTCTGTCTGTCATATACTGTGTGTAAAAATGGTTCTGATGCGGTGGGAGCAGAGGGGAGGGACAGAATCTAGAAGGAGAGGGAGTGGACGTAGGGGGGGGGGAGTGAAGATGAGATCATGTGGAAAGCTTGACAGCAGGAAGTTTACAAAGAATCCCCCCTCCCCTCCCCTCCCCCCCCTCCCTCCCCCTCCCCCCCCCCCCCTCCCCCTCCCCCCCCCTCCCCACCCCCCCCCACACACACAAAGGTGTTTCGCCTGAACTCCTTTTCACTCACTCAGTTCAAAGGGGACTGACCGCTTCCAGACATGACTCTAGATGCCCTGCTGCTGTCAGAAATAGTTTCGAACCTGCCAATCCCGGACAGGCGGGCATCCCCAAACCATGACTGTGTCTTTCTAGACGGGTGGTCTTGCCCTCACAGCTTCACGGAAACCAAGTTCTAAGCTTGAGACACATTTTGCGCCTTGTGAAGTCCATCTTTGGTCCTTCTTATCAAAATTCTGGAGAAACTTTCTTTTTTTTTTTCCCCGGACTGTCACTGCCATTGCCTTCAGGGTTCTGATAATGATTGATGATGATTATTATATTGAATATTTTATATAGGCCTATTCTCGGCTAGTAACCAAACTTCGAATCGCTTTACAAATCCACACTCGTTTACACAACGGGTGCCTACCTGGGTAGTGCCGGAACTGAAGAGCTACCAGCTGGAGCTTCATTCAGTCAGTTACCCGTGTCCATCCAGTCCATATCATTCAATATCGTTCACTCAGTTTCCTACTTGCTTCATTCTATTCCATTTTTCTCCGCAGGGGGCATTGTATGTGTATCGTGTCCATCCATTCACGGCCAAACTGGCCTTTTTCGAAGGGTTGATGAGGGGATTTGACGTGTGAGCATGATGTTATGCGTGCGTTCACACGGAAGAGGAATCTCGTTATTATAGAACAATACTATTCATCCCCCCCCCACCCCCCCCCCCCCCCCCCCCCCCCCCCCCCCCCCCCCCCCCCCCCCCCCCCCCCCCCCCCCCCCCCCCCCCCCCCCCCCCCCCCCCCCCCCCCCCCCCCCCCCCCCCCCCCCCCCCCCCCCCCCCCCCCCCCCCCCCCCCCCCCCCCGCCCCCCCCCCCCCCCCCCCCCACCCCCCCGCCCCCCCCCTTCATCACCCCCCCCCAATTCTAACCCCCCCCCCCCCACCCCCCCCCCCCTCCCCCCCCCAGCCCCCGCCCCGTCCCCCCCCCCCCCTGTGTGACCCACCCAACCAATCCCCCCCCCCCCACCCCCCTCCGCTCCCCCCACCGTAAACGGCCCCCACGGCCCCCCCCCCCCCCCCCCCCCCCACTCCCCCCCCCCCCCCACCCCCCCGCCACGCCCCCCCCCCCCCACACTACCACACACTTCCCGAACCCGCGACCCCAGGATCACGGTCCGGCGCGCTACAACTGAAGCTTATTCGCCCCCCCCCCCCCCCCAACCCCCAAAAAAATGTTTTGCGCCATGCCACTTCCACCTATGCACCGCGAGTCAGGTAGAAAACCGTCTCAAAGTTTACTTCTCTGTCTCATGTCGTCCTGCGACTGTTTGTTAACGGCTGAAAGTACTTTTTGTGTACTTTTTTTCCTAATGCGTTTTGTTGTTTCGTCCACATCGTGGGCAGGCAAGCTGAACAATGTCAAGCCCCCCCCCCCCCCCCCCCCCCTCTGTCCCTAGAACATGTCCCCTGCATTACATGGATATACGACGTTGCAGATACTATCCAAGCAGCATTTAAAGGGGGGGAAACTCTGCGAATTATTTACTGATGTTTATTAATGTCGTAAGTAATGACGGAGAAAAAAAAAGGCAAGAAAAAAAGAACCTGCACGAATTTCTTAATAAGTTTAAAGACTGAATCGATCTTCTTATACATTTGCTGGAATTCACTCAAAAACATGTAATTAACAGTTTTTGTGTGTTTTGAAACGCTCAAGATGCTTGTTGTGAAGAGAAGTTTTTTTCACAAATGCCAGATCAGCATATATTACGGCAATGATAATGTTCGTCGTTGTGTAAAACCTTAAAGTTGAACACACACACACATCACACATACCCAACCCTACCCCCACCACCACACACACACACACACACACACACACACTCAACACACACACACCAAGACGACGAAATGGATTGATCAACTAAAGATGATATCAATATGGTATCGTGAACTGATTATCGGGTGGATTCTATTTTGTCTACACAACCAAATTATTAAGTCTTACATCCGTCTTTTCTTTCCAAACAATACTCTGAAGCACGTGCTATATTTGATCTGCATAAAGAAGCTCTTCCGAGAAAATGTTATGAAATTATCAAATTCATCAAAACATTTTGTACGAGATATGTTCAAGTAATACTTGTAGACAAAATACTTTATGTATTCGTATACAGGAGGATTGGATGTCGTTTTTTTTTTTTTCCCAACACTGCCATCTGTGTGACTTTCAATTTTTAATTTGGTCATAATTCACAACGATTATATACTAGTCATGTTCCATTCATCTATTACGCCCTCTAACCACACACCCAAAATTCAGCGGAACGAACGGGGAAAAAAAAAAAGAAAAAACGCTGTTTATTGTTTGGGTGCTCTTCCGACTCTGATACTTTCTGCCGGATAATAAAGCTGGTTATTTCACGGTCTACGGCGACATATATTTTAAGTGATTGTGACGTATGATGATACCCCACCCATGCCATGGAGACTGGGTGAGGGTGGGGTGTGTGCTCGGACAGCCTGGAGGGTGGTGTTTTCGCCGGTGGGCTCTGCAGTTCATGATTACGGGTGGTACTCCCATGGGGATGTACTTTAGGCTGTTATGAGCTGCATCCTTGTTAGTTGATTTACCTCTGTTCAGGAGCAGTTATGTCCCTTGATATCTTAATGGAGTGTACTGCGCGTGCCTGTACCATCGTCACCAAGCGCAGTGCCTCCAAGGGGAAGTATCAGGACTGCTCTAATAGGCAGGTGGAAGACGGTTGTTCTTGGGTCCTCCCCAGCACCTTCGGGTGTTTCTTTTTCTTCATGCGAAAGGGGAAAAAAAAGAAAAAAACGCTGTTTTATTGTTGGATTGCTCTTCCGCACGAATACTTTCTGCAGGGTAATAAAACTGGTTAATTTCAACGGTCTACGAGCGAACCATACATTTTAACGTGATGTGACCGTATGATGATGTTTTTACACCCACCCATGCCATGTAGGACGGGTGAGGTGGGGGGAAGGGCCAGCATGAAAGGGGGAGGAAGGGGGGGGGGGGTGTAAGCCAAGGAAAAGGAGAATAAAGCAAGGGCAAAGGGAAAGGCAGAGAGACCTATCCATCACCCAAATAACACCAGCAGAACCAGTCGGCCAAACCAAAGAAGTGAACGAGACACTTAGCTCTGTTGTTCCTCTTGTTTGTTTGTTTCTTTCTTTCTTTAAATTTAATGTTGCTCCCCTGGGGATGGAACTTCTACCCGGTGGAATGCCGGTCCAAAGCTACCCGAAATAATATATGCAGACTCGCACCCAGCGCCAGCTTGATGTTGGCGGGTGGGAAGGCTTTGTCTGCAGTTCACAGCGTGTCCAGTGGGTTTTGGGCGGGGAAAGCTAGACATAGTGTCCTTGTTCACGGCCCAGCCTCTGGTGTGTGTGTGTGTGTGTGTGTGTGTGTGTGTGTGTGTGTGTGTGTGTGTGTGTGTGTGTGTGTTCTCTCCCCTACCCCCCAGACAGATAGACAGGCAGAGACAGAGAGCGGTGTGTGTGTGTGTGTGTGTGTGTGTGTGTGTGTGTGTGTGTGTGTGTGTGTGTGTGTGTGTGTGTCTTCTCTCTCTCTCTCTCTCTCTCTCTCTCTCCTCTCTCTCTCTCTCTCTCTCTCTCTCTCTCTCTCCCCATCACCCCCCTCTCTCTCTCTCCCTCCCCCCCCCCCCCTCTCTCTCTCTCTCTCCAGGCCTGTCAAGTCCCGCAGAGTATAAACACACGACAGCTCTAAGCACCTGGGCAAACAGCGGAGGCAAGGAGAGGAGGAGGGGAGGGGGGAAGAAGGGGAAGAGGGACAAAAGGCAAGAGGTGGGGGTGGGGTGGGGACTGTTTTCCTTTCCCATGGCATTCAGCGGATTGTTGATCAAGTCAACATCAACACGAGGTATATATAGTAGGACTGATCGTTGACGATCGTGAGCGCGGCTCGGGGAGGTAGAAATCTTCGATGAGAGAGAGAGAGAGAGAGAGAGAGAGAGAGAGAGAGAGAGAGAGAGAGAGAGAGAGAGAGAGAGTCTTCGATGAGCACAGAGAGACAGACAGACAGAGACAGAGAAATTAAGTCTTCGATGAGCACAGAGAGAGAGAGAGAGAGAGAGAGAGAGAGAGAGAGAGAGAGAGAGAGAGAGAGAGAGAAGAGAGAGAGAGACGCTTCACACACGTTTTTATTGACAATTGCCTACATTATGTCAAGGGGGTGTACATTAATATTTGCAGCGCCGAAAAGAAGTAATGCAAATAAACAATAATCTATAACCGATAAGGTTAATATTAATGTTAAGACTCGAAACCATGCAGTAGTAAAGGAAAATGACGTACTTTTTCATCATTCAAAATGACTATGTAATTTTCTTAGTAACATAATCATTTATCCAAGCGCCATAAACAGGCACGCATACTCTCTGAAATAAATCATTTCCGCTGGACCACATAAGTCGTGAACGTCCATTTTACTATTATTCATGATAGTGAAGAGAACGAAAACATTTTAATTAAGGTCACCAAGCTGCGTAAGTTACACGTAAAACACACACCAACACAAACCACACACCACACAACACACACACACACACACACACACACACACAACA
>JAFLJL010003078.1:0-22636 GCA_018398815.1 Conus ventricosus | reverse complement strand
AAGAATTACATGTCATTTTAAATTATGAAAATGTGCGTCATTTTCATTTTTTACTGCGTGGTTTCGAGTCTTAACATTAATATTAACGTTATCGGTCATAGATTTTTTGTTTGATTTGCATTAATGTTTTTCGGCGCTGCAAGTATTAATGTACACCCCCTTGACATAATGTAGGCCATTGTCAATAAAAACGTGTGTAAAGCGTCTCTCTCTCTCTCTCTCTCTCTCTCTCTCTCTCTCTCTCTCTCTCTCTCTCTGCTCATCGAAGACTTCTCTCTCTCTCTGTCTCTGTCTGTCTGTCTGTCTGTCTGTCTGTCTCTCTCTGTGCTCATCGAAGACCTCTCTCTCTCTCTCTTCTCTCTCTCTCTCTCTCTCTCTCTCTCACTCTCTCTCTCTCTCTCTCTCTCTCTCTCTCTCTCTCTCTCTCTCTCTCTCTCTCTCTCCTCATCGAAGATTTCTACCTCCCCGAGCCGCGCTCACGATCGTCAACGATCAGTCCTACTATATATACCTCGTGTTGATGTTGACTTGATCAACAATCCGCTGACTGCCATGGGAAAGGAAAACAGCCCCCACCCCCACCCCCACCTCTTGCCTTTTGTCCCTCTTCCCCTTCTTCCCCCCTCCCCTCCTCCTCTCCTTGCCTCCGCTGTTTGCCCAGGTGCTTAGAGCTGTCGTGTGTTTATACTCTGCTGGATTTGACAGGCCTGGAGAGAGAGAGAGAGAGAGAGAGAGGGAGAGAGAGAGAGAGAGAGAGAGAGAGAGAGACAAGACAAGACAAGACAAAATTCTTTATTTTCGAGGATATTAGATAAGCACTAACGTGCTTTTTTACATCCAGTCCTCGCCCTGAGTAGGGACTACAACATGCAGTGAAATCAATTAATGTAAGAAATCAAAGAAGCAAGCAAAGCGGTCATGTAATCATAGAGGAACATCAAATGAAAATAGAAGATAAATGAAAACAAACAAAAAATAAGAATAACAATAAACAAAACAACAACTAAAAAATGATAATAACAAAAAAATAAAACGAAATAAAAAAGAGAATAATAATAATGAAGAGGAAGGTGAGAGCGGGGGTAGGGAGTGAGGTGGGCTGGGGAAACATATGTAAGTGTACTACAACGTACACGATTGGCATGTATGAAAGAGAGAGAGAGAGGGAGAGGGAGGGAGAGAGAGAGAGAGGGAGAGAGAGAGGGGGGGGGGAGAGGGAGGGAGAGAGAGAGAGAGGGGGGGAGGAGGGAGAGAGAGAGAGAGAGAGGGAGGGAGAGAGAGAGAGAGAGAGAGAGAGAGAGAGAGAGAGAGAGAGAAGGGGGCGGAGAAGAAAGACAGAGGGGAGGGCGACAGAGAGAGAGGGTGATGGAGAGAGAGGGGGTGAGAGATAGATAGATAGAGAGAGAGAGAGAGAGAGAGAGAGAGAGAGAGAGAGAGAGAGAGCGCACACACACACACACACACACACACACACACACACACACACACACACACACACACACACACACACACACGCACACACACACACAACACACCGCTCTCTGTCTCTGCCTGTCTGTCTGTCTGGGGGGTAGGGGAGAGAACACACACACACACACACACACACACACACACACACACACACACACACACACACACACAGAGGCTGGGCCGTGAACAAGGACACTATGTCTAGCTTTCCCCGCCCATAACCCAGTGGACACGCTGGGAACTGCAGGCAAAGCCTTCCACCCGCCACCATCAAGCTGGCGCTGGGTGCGAGTCTGCATATATTATTTCGGGTAGCTTTGGACCGGCATTCCACCGGGTAGAAGTTCCATCCCCAGGGGAGCAACATTAAATTTAAAGAAAGAAACAAACAAACAAGAGGAACAACAGAGCTAAGTGTCTCGTTCACTTCTTTGGTTTGGCCGACTGTGGTTCTGCTGGTGTTATTTGGGTGTTGGATAGGTCTCTCTGCCTTTCCTTTCCCTTGCCTATTCTCCTTTTCTTGGCTTACCCCCACCCCCACCCCTTCTCTTTCTGCTGGCCCTTTCCCCCACCTTCACCCAGTCTCATGGCATAGTGGGGTATCATCATACGTCACATCACTTAAAATGTATGTCGCCGTAGACCGTGAATTAACCAGTTTTATTATCCCTACAGAAAGTATTCAGTACGGAAGACCAATCAAACAATAAACAGCGTTTTTCTTTTTTTTCCTTTCGCTGTATTTTGGGTGTGTGGTTAGGGCGTATAGATGATGGTACTGACGTGTAAATAATCGTTGTGGAATTTGACGAAAGTACAATGAAAAATCACACAAATTTCAGTGTTAAATAAAACACCCGAAACCAATACTCATGTGTATCAATGCATACAGTATTTTGTTTACAAGTAGTTACTTGAACATATCTCGCACAAAATGTTGATGAAATTTGATAAATTCAGTAGACATTTTCTCGAAGAGCTTCTTTATGCAGATCAAATATTGTACGTGCTTTCAGAGTATCGTTTGGAAAGAAATAGCGGATTAAGACTTTATAATTTGGTTGTCTAGACACAAAATCGAATCCACCCGATATTCTGTTCACGTTACAATATTGATATCATTCTTTAGTTGACAATCCATTTCGTCATCTTGTGTGTGTGTGTGTGTGTGTGTGTGTGTTCAACTTTATGGTTCACACAACGACGACATTTCATCGGCGTAATGATATGCTGATCTGGCATTTGTGAAAAAACTTCTCTTCACAACAAGCAGATCTTGAGCGTTTTCAAAACACACAAAAACTGTTAATTACATGTTTTGAGTGACTCCAGCCAAATGTATATGAATGATCGTTTCAGTCTTTAATCTTGTTAAGACTTTCGTGCAGGTTCTTTTTTCTTGCTTTTTATTCCAGGTTCATTCCTTACGACATTAATAAACTCAGTAATCATTCGCAGAGTTTTCCCCCTTGTAATTGCTGCTGTATAGTTTCTGCAACGTCGTATATACATGTAATGCATGGGACATGTTCTAGGGGATGGGGTGGGGAGGGGAGGCTTGACACTGTTCAGCTTGCCTGCCCACGGTGGTGGAAGAAACAACAAAACGCATTAGGGAAAAAAGTACACAAAAAGTAAACTTTCAGCCGTTAACAAACAGTCGCAGGACGACATGAGACAGAGAAGTAAACTTGCAAACGGTTCTACCTGAACTCACGGTGCCATAGGGAAGTGGCATGGCGCAAACTTTTTTTTTTTTTTTTTTTTTTGGGGGGGGGGGGGGGGGGGGCGAAATAGCTCAGTTGATAGAGCGCCGAACTCGTGATCCTGGGGTCGCGGGTTCGAATCTCCGCCGGGCCGTTTCGGTACAGGGGGATTTTTGCCTTGGAGTTAACTTTGGTTCTGACCCCATTTCACATACAGTCCTTCGAATGAGACTATAAACCGAGGTTCCGTGTGTGAACGCATACATAACATCTTGCACACACGTAAAATCCCATCACCAACTTTTGGAAGAGTAGGCCCGTTTGGCCGTTGGTATGGATGGCACGTTACACATAGCATGCACCCTGCGTGAGGAATAGAAAGAATAAAGGAAGTGAGGAAACTGAGTGAACGATATTGAACGATACTGACTGGATGACACGGGAAATGGCTGAATGAAGCTCCAGCTGGCAGCTCTTCAGTCGGCACTACCCAGGTAGGCAGCCCGTTGTGTAAACGAGTGTGGATTGTTAAAGCGCTTAGAGTTTGGTATCTAGCCGAGAATAGGCGCTATATAAATATTCATTATAATAATCATCATCATCATTATCAGAAACCTGAAGGCAATGGCAGTGACAGTCGGGGAGGGGGGGGGGGGGGGGGGGGGGAAGAAAGTTTCTCCTGAATCTGATAAGAGAGGAACAAAGATGAACTTCACAAGGCTTAAAATGTGTCTCAGCTTAGAACTTGGTGTCCGTGAGCTGTGTGGGCAAGACACCCGTCTAGAAAGACACAGTCATGTTTGGATGCCCGCCTGTCCGGGAGTTGCAGGTTCGAAACTATTTCTGACAGCAGACAGGGCATCTAGGAGTCATGTTCTGGATGCGGTCTGGTCCCCTTTGACTGAGTGAGTGTAAGGAGTTCAGGACCGAAACACTTGTGTGTGTGTGTGTGTGTGTGGGGGGGGGGGGGGGTTTCTTTGTAAACTTCCTGCTGTCAAGCTTTCACATGAGTCTCTTCCTTCACTCCCCCCCCCTACTTCCACTCCCTCTCCTTTCTAGATCCTGTCCCCTCTGCTCCAACCGCATCAGAACCATTTTATACACAATATTTGACAGACAGACAGACAGACAGCAGACAGACAGACACACACACACACACACACACACACACACACACACACGTACACCACACACACGTACACACACACACACTCACGTACACACACACACACACACACACACACACACACACGCACACACACACACGTACACACACACACACACACACACGTACACACACACACACACACACACACACACACACACACACACACACACACACAAAACCCCCCTCAACTGTCGCTCCGTTTCAACACCATAACCACTTCACTAACCCCATCCGTCCATCCACCTACCCCGCCCTCCACCACCCACACCCCCGGGACCCCCGTACCCCCACCCCAACACCTTCTACCCCTCTCTCCTCTTGTCTCCTCATGGACGGTTCTTTAAAAGCTCGTGATCGGGGTAGGACACATTCCGTATTGTGCCAACAGTATCTCTCTCTCTCCTCCTGCCCCCCCCCCCCCCCCCCCCCCCCCCCCCCCACCCCCCCCACAGCCAGGAAGGGAGGGCACACACAGTCGACATTGGGGCCTACAGGGCGCGGCATTGGCAGCAGAACCCATACCGTTGAACTGTTGTGTGTGCCCTGTGCAATGTAGTAGACCCGGCAGACGACGACACCGAGTCTCGGGGCTAGTTGGTACACGTCGAGAGCATTGTTGTGCTCGAGAGAAAGGAGATAAGTGTACATATATACGAGGCACTTGGGTTGTGGAATTTTCACCTTAACGGCGAAGCAAGTGGATTGGTGTCTCGTGTTTAACGGTTGGTGTTGTTATTATATTGTTGTTCAGGGTTTGTTTTTTTTTGGAGTGTGTGTGTGTGTGTGTGTGTGTGTGTGTGTGTGTGTGTGTGAGTGTGTGTGTGTGTGTGTTTTGTGAGTATGTTGTGTGAGTGTGTGTGTGAGTGTGGTGTGTGTGTGTGTGTGCCTGTGTGTGCGTGTGTGGTGTGTGTGTGTGTGTGTGTGGTTGTGTGTGTGTGTGTGTGTTGTGAGTATGTTGAGAGTGTGTGTAAGTTTTGTGTGTGCTGTGTGTGTTGTGTGTGTGTTGTGTGTGTCGGTATGATTGTGTGTGTGTGTGCTGTGTGTGTGAGAGAGAGAGAGAGAGAGAGAGAGAGAGAGAGAGATGATGGAGAACGGAGGATCCGAGAGAGAGATCGATTGAGACGAGAGAGAGAGGAGGACACTTGGGACATTGTATTTTATTGTTCATTACAAAAGGACAGAGTAACAGATAAATGTCCTGTTCATACTTACTGCTTCACCACCGAGTTTTTGGCGGACCAAGTGCCTAATAGTCCGCCTTTTCCTGTGGCGAACGAGAGAGAGAGAATCACCGTCCAGGACAGACAGACAGACAGAGAAGAGAGGAGACAGAGAGAGAGCACAGACAGAAAGAGGTCGGGCCGACACACCACACACGCAAGCGCTATATTACTGTTCTTGCAAGTAAGACGTAAATATCCAAAAAATAACGATTATCTACAAACAAAAACTTACTGTGCAGGGTTATCCGTTGTATATAATACAATTTACTAAACTTTTCAGATTTTAGTTGTTTGTTTTATCCTATGTGTTCTTGGTCGTTTTCAATAACCATCATTTTCGCGCAAACATTCTTCAAATGAGTCTTTGTTTTCATGTGAATAGAACTACAGTCTTTAATGTTCTTCTATAGTCTTTTTTTGTACAACGAGTTATATTTCTGGCATGTAATCCACAAACTTATCCCAGCCATGTCTTCAGCTGATGAGAAAGCTAGTTTCGACAAAGTGTTTCTCTTTTTAACTATGTCTCTTTTGGTTAACAGTCATCCTATAATAAATAGTGTTTGCGTTCCTTCAAACAGTCTATAAAACTGTTCTAAACACCACTCAGTTTATTGCTAGGATCAATAAATATTTGTCATCATCTGTCCATATAAACCTTCTAATTAATGAATATGCTTTGTTCATTTTAGTGTTGGGCAGAAATCACATATGATTCAAAATTAATAAACGATTAAAATGTTTGTAACAGGTTGAGGATAATTATTGTTTTTCACACCAGTTGTCACAATTCAATGAACAATGGAGGGGTTTTTGTCATAAAGTTTAACTTGTCTCATAGTTTATAACTGAACTTAATCTAATCCAGTTATTTGTTTTTATCATTCTCTATCTGTCAAAACTTGTTCAGTGTAAATATAAAACCTATGTGGCCTAAATGCGTAAGATTAATTCCAATTCAGTTTCTGTATGATTGTTTCTATTTAGTCTAAATATCTGATTTTGTTGCTTGTTGTTTATGACCTTAATATCCCTCGCCATTGTGTTTGAGAATGACGACTGGTAACTTAAGTTTTTCAAAGTCTAAGTTTTGCCCAGCTAATCTAGAATTCCTTTTAGATGGACGTCACTAATGCCACAAACCCCATCCCTCTTTACATCTTTAAGACAGGGAAAATTCAAATACATCTGTGATAACGTGTCTCCTAATTTCATTTGCGGAATGACTGTAAGTTTTGTAAGAGCATCTTTCAAAAACTTTCTCTTCTGATGGAGGATGTACTGTTTATTCCCATACGGCTTTATTTCAACTCTTTCTGTACTATTGTCCTCTGGCCATAAGACTTACATGTGAAGGGCCAGAGAGTTGATGCTTTTCTGAAACTTTTTTTGGCTGGCCTAAAATTTGGTAAATGGGGCTTATGAATTCAAATTTTATTTCCAATTCTAAATATGGTTCTAAGTGCCATTTGAGGTCAGGTTTTCGAAAATATTTTATATTCATACTGGCCAACATTAATTTGCCTCTAGATTGCTCGCCAGCTGTTCTTAGTTTAGAAAACAGATTTTACTGTTCGCTTACCTCTTTGGTTTATCAATCACCATCTTTAGTGTATCAAACCCATACAAAGTGCCTATCTCATCCGTTCTGTGTCAACTAGTCCGCAACCGTCTGACAGAGGTCGTTTAGTTCTGAAGGTTATACAACTCACAGGCGCTAGATGTTAATCTCCTGGTATCTTATGGCCCGTCGCGACAAGTATTTTTTTGCGGTAGCGTATTGAGTGTTAGTTCCAAAACAATGGGCAGGTTATACATTTTACGACTTTCCCCGTTTTTTGACATTTGATTTTTTTATATTAAATGATCCGACCGTCCACAAGATCTAATCTTTTTAAACTGTAAATTAGGGAATTGTATAAATTTTCATAATCGCATATGCAAGCCTTTCCCTGACGGCCAGAGGTCTTTAAAACAAGTGAGGGCCTTCCATCATATAAGTTTTCATCAGTGCTTAGCTCATATAAATTGAACATAGGAGTAATGAATGTATGCAAAATGATTGAGCGGGACTCTTCCCCCTCAAACGTTGTTCATCTGCGAAAGACACTAAAAACACTATGAGTGGTAGATTGCTAGTTGTAAAGCCTAGCATTTTAGCTATGCTCTTCATATCCAAAATTCGTACTTTTTTGCTTCTCAGGTATTGAATGTTATATTGTTTTTAGATTTGTCATTGTTAAGTTTATGAGTAATGTCTAAGTTACTCATTGCTTCTTTTTGTGAGCAAAACCCGTATTAACCATCAGGGTATTGTTTACTGTTTAACGTCCGTTTTTCTCTTTCTATGTGTTAATCTTAAAATTCCCTTGGCTTTAGTTATATTAAACCATACGACTTTTAGTAAATATTTCATGGAGCGGCGACCGTGTTGGACCCGCAATGGTTACTTCAATAGCATGTTCTAAAAACAGAAAGAAGGGCGGGTTGAGTTGTTATTGTTACAACCATTTTTTAAAAAAAATTAAATAACATGAGAGCATCAAATATTATGATGCAAAATAGTTCTGTTGGCCGCCACTGCATCTTAAAAAAGATAACAACTGACACCCTCGACATTTCTGTGACCCAGACTGTACGCCTTGTTCAATAAAAAGGTGAGTACGCCATTTAAAAGATATCTTAACCCCCCTATTAAAAAGGGACTACATGCGAAAGTGTGGTTGCCAGTCATCCGATGGCAGTATTTATCAGAACCAGTTTAAACTTTGCTGTGTTTTGTGCATCAACTGGGTGTGAGTGTCGTATGCTGTATCATTAAAATCATCCTGATCTTTGGTGAGGTCAGGTGTACAGATGTCATTTTTATTACACTTTTAGCGCCGGGTGATTTGACTGCTGAAAATGCCGAGCGCCCCTTGACCCACTGGACAAACCGTTTAATGCCATTCTCAGCCAACATAATAGACATGTAAGGCTTGTGAAGAGGGATCTGTAAAGAATTCAATATTGTTCACAAGACGGACCTTTAGACAAAAGTTGGATCGTAATATATGTCTAGGCACCCCTTATTTTTGGGGCATGCACGGAAAGTTTAAATTTGGATTGGAATCCTCCTTACACATGCTTGATCATTGCAAGCGCAACGCTTTTCACATCGGTGTCAATAGAGCAAGAGCATAAAACCAGCGGATGGACAACGATTATCTTAGACGACTTCTTAAGGGCCTAACTATGTGCCGGGCGGGGAAATAGAACGAATAACGACTCTATTGCGTACTTACGTTTGGTGTTTGCTAGGGTCGCAAGTCACAGGCAAGATCACGCATAACTGATCTTCTATGGCTTTGACGCGGCAAAAAACAATAATTAGCAAATTTAGAGGACGCCATTAATGTCTACTGTTAATTTGCCTCAAGTATTAAAAAGGTACCAAAATGTTTTACAATACGCAAGATCGAAAGTAGACTTTGCTGGTTGGCACTGGTTTATACATGCTGCCTTCTGACCTTAGAGCTCCAGCTAGCGAAACAATTAATAAAACTATAATAATGACATTCTTATAGCATGGCAAATGAACAGAAGGTTGATAAAAACGTACATAAATTCTGAGCAGTAAATATGCAAGCAGTAAAAGAAGCGCCCAAGAATAAGCCTCATCCATCCCGCGGCCAAAGACCCAAAGCGCATTGAAGACTGCAGCAAAGCTCGCGGACTCTTGTTCGCGATGACCATGAATATGAAAGACGAGCGCTTGTTCTTGATTAAACTGGCCTAGATTACTCCGGTCTTTAAATTTTACTAAATATTTACCCACTATTAAGTAGAACTAATGCCCATAAAGTGCTCGGCCATTAAAGGCAACTACTTTGCTCTGTCAGTAGCAAAAGGCCAAGTGACACTACTCCCCACTATCCGTGGTAAAAGCGTTCACGGCTTTACCAGCTAATTTTTTAATAAACTTGCAAGTATGATCAAGACTGTTTTTTTCCCGTGTTTTATAGGCGTTTGGCGGCGGAGGGCAGGGACTTTGACTTCCACCGCCGCTGTAATAGCCAACACCAGAGTGCTTATTGCGCAAACTAAGGCTGTTATAACGCCTTACTAATGTGAACTCCTTGCTCTCTAAACAGAGTTCGGATTCGTTCTGCTTGAGTCTGTGTATTCAATTCAAATTTTTCGGATAGTTTCTCTTATCTATTCACTTGGAGTTCGTAAATTGGTCTCGGTTAGAGATTTGCACTTCTAGTCTTGCTGATCTTTCTTGGCTTATTCTCAGAGATGTTTTAGTATTCTGGGTTATTCTTTCTTTAATATCTGCCCTAAGTTGGCGTCCTCAGCTCAACGAGGTTTCTCTTTTTCTCTTCTTATATGCTCATCTAGTTCACATAGTTTGCTAAATTGTTTGTTGTAAATTCGCTCTGTTGGTTCTTAAAGTACGATCAAGGCCGCATATTTTCTCGCTATGGGGTAGCTGCGAGTCGTGTATAGATCTTTAACGCTGTTTCTTCTGAAAATCTGCGGATTCTGCTTCTATTACATTTATTAATCACTGCTTGACTTGATTTATTTCGTTAAGTATGCCCATGTTTTGCTTTTGGTTATCTGCTTGGGAGTTCTTGCAAGCTGTGTTTGAAGTTAGCAACTGCCTCGCCCTTAATTTTGGCCAACAAGGCCAAGGCGATTTGCAGGAGCTGTACGCCGCAGGGAAAGTCTATTTCTGCAATTGAGCCCACGGATAAATCTTTGATGGGTCTTTTTAGTTGATATGTGAAACAAGTTGTGCTTGGTCGCCCTCACAAACATAATGGTTATCTTTTACTTCAAAATCATTAGGGTCTATATAATTTCGGGAGGTTCTTGGGCCTAAACTTTGGTATTATGATCTCGACCTTACTTTCTGTTTATTTATACCGACTTCGTATGGTCAATGTACTCCCGATTTCTGCTAATTCATCATTGCAATGTGAGCCACGAGCGATGCCGCTCCAAGGGGAATCACTAAATGTCGTCTCCACGATCAAAAACATCACTTAATCTTCATCTTCAATGCCTGCCATGTTTCTTAATAATTAATTTTATTATTTTGTTTTATAAAAAAATGTTTACATGCATATGAGCTCGATTCTTGGACCACGCATAGAAGACTGAAAGAACCCTTTGGCGTGAGGGAATAAACGGAAATATTACTGTTCCAAATAATCCATCTACTATTGATGCAGATCAAATTCTTACTGTCAAATTTCCGGACCTAGGGCAGATGAAAGTGGATTGTGCCAGGCTCTTTCGCGTCTTTACTTTTCAAATAGTACTCGATTCAAACAACTGACACCAAACAGGACAGTTTTGTCCAGAATTTGGGCCGGGCAATTGTTTAAGAAAATTTCTATAAACTTGAGGGGCCAAGAAATATTTTTCTTTACACAATGCAGACATATTATTTTACTATTTGATTATGGGCTAACCGGGAATGAAAGGGCTGATCTTGCGTTTCAAGGAATCGAAAATGAAGAAGCACTTAAAACATAGAATAGGCGCTGAAGATACTAAAGACGGCCAAAAGTATGTAGCCGTTAAAGTTTGGTATGGAAATCGCTTTTTCCTTTCCCTTAGATTTGAGTTGTTAATAGCGCATGCGCCAACTTTCAAGGAGCATTAAAGACAGAATGTAATATGAACTAACTTTTAAACGAATACAACGTGTTATCGATCAAAAGCCACGAAGCAAATGTTACAGCATTTATGACATCTCGTTAGAGTTTGACGTTGTTAGCAACCCTAATTTAGCAAGGCTGGAGTTGAGCAATACTATATCAGTCAAAATTATCATTATATTACGGAAAGTCGTGATTCATGCATACAACATTAGTGCCAGATAGCAGGGCGAAACTATATGGAATTTTAGTTCTTAGTGTCGCAAGCAAGATCGCTTAAAGGTATTTTATTGCTGTGTGAAGATGAAGAACCGTTCAAAAGTGCATGTGAAAAGTTTTTTAATCCTATATAAGCGAAAAGTGCGCAATGTACAATTGATGGTAGGCCTATACCAAATCTACGCTAGGCGGATTAGACCTTATCATCATTTTGCGAAAATAGAAAATTGGTTGGGGGTGGGAGGGGTAAAGTCGTAACAGCAGGACCTTGTGTTCTAAAAGTTTTACATCTTCACAATGTTAGGCTTGATGATTATTTAACAACAAATTACGTTTATGGATGACCTAAGGTCAACAGAGGATAATCAGTTGCATATGGAAGCGGGAGGAGCTGTGAGAGACGTAAATAGAACATTCTAAAGTGATCTAAAGAAGAAGAAGCCGATATAACCCGCTTATGTACATTGTTTTTTAAATATATGATGCGCAGGCTGAATATTGAAAATAAACAGATTAAAAGATATAAATACTAAATTATTTTATTTGTATAAAAAGCATGTTGTTCAAGTTTATCAAAATGTGCTAGCGCCGCCCAAAGAAAGAGAGTAGCAGGCAATCTGCTGTTATAGAAACCCCTGAAGTAAAAACCTTTAGATTAACAAACATTACGCAATGCAGCAAGTACTAGAGCAAGGACCTTCAAAATACAGCACAAAAACCAAACGAAAGGTATTCTGCTGCTTAATGCTGTATTACTTATGTTAATACTGGAGCAATCGTACTATAAGTGCTCTATCAGCAGGAAACGAGTGATGGTCTCTTTAGCAACGGGCATAGGTCGCAACCCGCCAGGCTTTATCCTCTAGGAGGTTTGTCTTTAGCTTGTCGTGACTGTGTTTCATTAGCTGTAGGTGACCGCTAAGCAAAAAAAAAACTAAACTCCAAAACCGCACACAGCTATGGTGTCAACGAATAACAGTGATTAAACTTAGCTCGTTTAAATGAACAATAAATAAAGCGCTAGTGACTCAAAACATCACGGCATGAAGAATTTAATCGTTTACAGGATCCGATTTTTGATGATTACAAAAGACAAAGTTTGATTTCAAAGAAGAGGCGTGGACAAGTTTTTCTCAACAGCCCAGACCCCGAGCAGATTAAAAAGTGGAATGCTTATAAAAAGTATAACGAGACATTAAACTCTGTTCTAAACAGCTCACTTAACACACAGAAGGGTTGTTTATAGACTTTAGTTTATGAGTCCAGCTCTCGCAAAAAGACCGTTGATATTGGGTTCCTGATTAAGTATTTTTTTTTAATTTAAATAAATGATTTGGCTTAGAAAAGAGAGGACAGCACTCGGCTAAGATTATATGAAGGACAAGACGAATTGTTGGAAGGAATGACTCGAGAGAGAGCGTTTATTCAAGACGCACTGATGCTATTGATTTAGAGGTCATTGACCCAAGCAACGCATTACAGGCAAGGTGTTGTTTCAGTGCTCATTTCTCATGTTCCAGGTAACCTAACAATAGACCCGGTTAAAGTAATGTTAGCTGTTTTAATCGACTATGTAACAATAAATGAAGAAAATTTAGAAGTCTGGGTCTCGACTAAACAACAGACTATTCTTTCCTCTAATGACTTAACACCCGGTTGGGCAGACGAACTGCTTGCACAGTTTGACGCTGCGGCTGAAGAAGCCAAAATGAGAGGCTCTGGTTGGTCAGAGGGCGAAGTCTTAGAGATTAGATTAAAACAGGCTAAGTATGCACCGATTGTAGGCAAGGCTTACATTCCGCTACTCGGGAGTTGGTTTTAAAGAGAGCAGTTTTAAACATAAAAAATTCAGACAACAAATGTTTCATGTGGTGCGTTCTTGCAAGGCTGCATCATGTCCGCGAACACGCAGAGAGAGTGACTAACTATCGGCAATACGCCAAAGATCTTAACTTCAATGGAATATCCTTTCCTGTTAGTGTAGACCAAATTGATCAGTTTGAAGAACAAAACAACCCAATAACTGTTAATGTATACACATGGGATGAGGAAACAAATTTGGTGCCAATTAAAGTGTCCAAGAACAGTCCAACAATAGGCGAACCAGCCAAAAGTCATGTGGACTTACTCCTAATGTTTTCGCCAGCAGGGCTGCCCCATTACACATTGATACGCACAATGAGCAGATTATTAGCGCATACTTCAAAAAACACTAACATACAAGAATTCTGCAGAAAATGTTTAACAAGAATTCCATCTGTGCAAGCCGCAAGTGAACATATAAAACATTGTAAAAGTTCTGTAGACTGTAAGACAGAACTAACTACGCCCCCTCCAGGATCTAAAGTTAGTTTTAAGAACTGGAAACGGCTGCAAACAAGTCCATACGTAGTTTACGCAGACTTCGAGTCGCTTATTGTTCCTTATGAAGGGCCAGCACCACAAAAACTTCGAAAAAACAGTCTTAATGAGTAATCATCAGATTTGTTCATTTGCCTTCATTATTGTTAGGTCGGATGGCGTTTATTCAGAGCCAGAATTATATAGAGGACCAGATGCTGCAGAAACATTCTTAAAACGCATGCAGCAAGTGCGTAACGCCTGTTCTAATAATCTAAACTTATCTGAAATCATAATGGCGCCTGAAGACCAACAACAGTATGACTCAGCCACGCATTGTTGGATTTGCGGTTTAGAGCTAACGCCCAAGAGTGTAAACCCCACAGTAAGAGACCATGATCACATTAGTGGGAAGTTTAGAGGTGCAGCGCACAGTAAATGCAATCTTCAACTAAAGTTTGATCCAAAGACATGGAAGCTGCCTGTATTCTTTCACAACTTGCGAGGTTATGACTCCCACCTTATAATGAAGCAGTGGACGATGCCTTCAGGGTAGCATGCATTGCACAGTCATCAGAAAAGTACATGTGTTTCACTTTAAATAACATGTCTTTCTACGACTCTATGCAACACATGATGGGATCATTAGAGTCACTGGCTATGTCCTTAAAGTCCTGCCCAATAACGGAAGAATATTTTGATCCAACTCTTGTTAGAAAGGGCGTTTACCCTTATGAGTACATGAACAGTTGGGAAAGGTTTGACGAAGACACACTTCCTCCTAAAGGCGCGTTCTTTTCTAGTCTTAGAGGAAAGGACATCAGTGACTCTGATTACCAGCATGCTCAAGATGCGTGGCAAAAGTTAGAGTGTAAAACGATGGGAGACTATCATGACTCCTACTTGATGGCAGATGTATGTTTGTTGGCGGACGTCTTTGAAAATTATAGGAAGACCTGCATGAAACATTACAGTTTGGATCCTGCGCATTACATTTCTGCGCCCGGGATGAGTTGGGATGCTTTCTTAAAGTTTACTGGAGTACAGATTGATTTATTGTCGGATTTACCAATGATCCAGATGATTGAAAAAGGATTGCGTGGAGGAATTAGTATGGCGTCGCATCATTACTGTAAAGCAACAACAAATACTTGGACGACTATGATCCAAGTAAAAGGTCTAACTATCTTATGTATTTAGATGCAAACAATCTGTATGGTTGGGCAATGGCGCAATCGCTTCCATTACGCAACTTTAAAATGTACACAGGTACGAATAATATTCAAAAAGCATTAAAGTGGTTGGGCAGTTTAACGCCTGATCAACAGCGTGGTTTCATTCTAGAAGTTGACTTAGAATATCCTCATGAACTCCATGACCTGCATAATGACTATCCATTAGCAGCAGAAAGTCTAAAGATGGATCCAAGAGCACCACCTAAACTTGTGCCTAATCTTCGAGGCAAAAAAAAATTTGTATGTCCATTAACAGACTTCTACAATTATTTAAGGAACATGTTTAGTTAACAGCTGTCCAACGCAAATTGCTATCTTGATCAAGAAAAGTTCATGAACCATACATCATGAAGAACACTGACCTCAGTACTAAATCCACAGATGCTTGCAGAAAAAGACTTTGTCCCAAGCTGGATGAACAACAGCTGTTTTGGAAAGACTATGAGATACGCACAAGCGCAAAGGATGTTAGATTAGTCACCAAGAAACGAAGCATTAAGCTGACTTCCAAAACCAATTATCAGGACTTCAGAAGATTTTCATGATCACACTTTTTGGCATAATGATGAAAAAAAAAAAAGTCAACATTGACAAACCTGTAATTATTGGTTACTGTTTTTTAGAATTATCAAAGCGTTTGATGTTAGAAGTTCCTTATGACTTACTTTAAAGCCCCATCGTATTCCTGAGTCCAAGTACTTTACACAGATACAGATATTCAGTTATAATTAGCCCCACTGAAGACAACTATAAAGACATGGAAAATGAAGTGGCAAAGGGCATGCAGGATGGTATGATACATCTGAGTTACCCTAAAGTTCGCCTATGCATCACTTACTAACAAGAAGAGTTTTAGGAAAGATGAAGGATGAATTATGCTTGAAAGGTGATCAAGGAGTTGTGGGGTTAAGGTCAAAAATGGTACAATATTACGACGAGCCAAATAGAAAATCATTAAGAAAGCAAAGGGAATATTCTATCTCGCAGCGTTGTGCAGTCAAACATATCACATGACAACTACAAAGAAGCATTGTTTGGCAATAAGACTTTTCATCATGACAACGTAAAACTGCGATCTAATCTACATGAGATCAACACAACAGTTGTAACAAAGAAGTCGTTAGATAGAACAAACACAAAACGTGTGTTTTGTTAATCCAGAGTTTTCATATGCAATTGGGCACTGGAGAACCGTAAATTAATTAAAGCGGTACTGTGTCTGGCGAATTATCTGCAGTTCTTCTTTCACAAAAGATCTTGAGGAGCTGGTTGTTTTGTTGTGTCAGTTTCTCGTAAATAATACACGGGCGGATTCATTTTTACAATTCTTTTTATTTCATATGGATCAACACTCCAAACCGGATCGTTGCCCTGATGCGAGTGTCCCCTTCTGCTTCCCCCGTAAATAAAGGTACCTTACTTTAAACCAAACGGTAATAGTTTGCCGGGATAAGTACTCATCCTTCAGCAACATTTATTGTTTTTTCTTTTGATTGCTTGTACTGGTTTTAGCCCTTTAAATTCTTCATTATTCATTGCGCGCAAAACTGAGGCAGTCTTCTAACCCATTCTGTGTTTTGCGGAGAATTGTCAATCAGCTCTCTGTGATACTGGTAGGAAAAAAGTCTTTCGGCTAACTGTTGTTAAAGTTTTCAACTAAAGCCTGTGATCTGTGAACACCCGGAATGCCTCTTCTAATAGTAACTCTGTGTTTTAACAATAATTGATTCACTTGGCCTTTAAATTCTTTCCATCATCAACTTGAATCATGCGAGGATAAGTTAGTGGCCCTCGTTGGTATATCAGTTGTATAGCAACAGCAACAGCAGAAGCACTCTTTTGTGTTAATGGCTCCGCATCTTTGTATTCTTGAGCCATGCCAATGACTTGGTGAGTGCAACTTAAATCTTTTTCCGTCTAATCCTATCAGGGGTAAATATAGAAGAACCTTTGAATGGGTGTCGTTTGGAGTTGTATTGACCAAGTGTGGTCTACTGTATTCCCTAGGTGCAGGTAAAAAAATTTGCCAAATCGCTTGTTTATGATAACCATTCTTTTGCTGTTTGTTCACTGACTCCTCCGCTTGGCTTAGCTTTTTAAATTGCTGTGATTGCCCTTCCAATATCCATGGGCGAATAATAGATTTTGTTCATTTTTTTATTCAGCCAATTATTATGTGGCAACAAATACACAACGGTCAAACAACGACAATAAACCCCGATTTTCCATTGCATCTTTTGTTTTTCTGATGGTTGATAAAAAGTCACTGAATTTTTGTGGGGGCAATGTCTCGATTAGGTTTGCCTGTACACAGATAATATTGTTTTATTGCTTGATCAACATTTTTAAATTGTAAGCTGCATGCCCCTGTCCTTTCAGTGTGTCATTAATAAAATCAACTGCTTACAAATACAATCACGCCTTTCATAGGCGTTTTGTGCAGCTGCTAGTTCCTCATAGCTATGTTATTTTCTTTTTTCATCTCGCCGCCATCCCCCAGTTTACTAAATGCGAAATTACTGCCACTAACGCAAGCGCATTCACCACAGAGCGCCGCCTATCATTATTGCCAGTGAAAGCCATTTTTATAAATGTATTTTTTTCTTCATATTTATATTGTCCTGGATTTATTCTTGCTTAACAAGAAAATCTTTCGTATCAACCGAAGCAGCAATGATAGCAATTCAGCTTTGCTGAATCCTCAAGTCTAGTTTGCCAAGAACTGCTGGTTTAAATTCTTAACAAGCTTTACCCGAGCATGAGTATCCTAACACTTAGGCCTCCAATAACAGCAGAAAGGTATACAAGGTAGGGCAACAGTATTTTCGGTGGCTCATTTTTTATAAAATAAAATAATTATAATTATTAAAAAACATGAACAGCGATATCCTCCTACAGCTACAAGGCGGCCTAAACCTTCCCCCGAACTTATGAATGACCAAGTTTGATGGATCAAGCTATTTATGCCCAAAAAGGAGAGGCTGTATTCTTTGGCAGCATGTGGGAAAACAAAACAGTTTCCTCGGAACTGAATTCCGCATTGAACAGATTCAACAACAAATGTCGCCGCAGAGAGCATTTTAAAGTATCATACAGGTATGAAGCGCAGCTGGGGTCGAGAATGGTAAAAAGTGGTCGGGCAAACGTTTCTTAGTTTTGTAACACTAAACTAGTCAGATAGATTTGCTCCCATTGAATTCTGAACAGATCTACTAATGATTTAAAAACGCAAATCCAGTTTTAACAGAAGTCATTAGAGTCCTGGATTTGATCTATCCTAACAGATTTTGGAACATTGTTTATCGCCATAATCATGGGATTAATAACTTTTAATCCTATAGATTTTATTTCCTTCAAAATGACCGAGCTGGAAAATCATCAGACACCAAAAACAACTGGATCAGGTGGAGAAAGGTAACCCAAGCGAGAAAATCAGCAGAAAACGCTGAATCAGGTGTGAGGCCATTAAAACCTGGGCGAGTTGAAGCCAGGAAAAAAATTAGCAGAGTGGAACAGACAAAAAAAATTTAATGTTACAGCATTATGAAAACATAACACCGCCAACGTCAGAACAAGTTGATTCAATGCCCGCTATAAAAAACACCATGTGATACAAGGGCCCCAAAGTCTTCATGAATAGTGAACTTAAAACTGTTGCCATTTTTTGGCGCCATTGCTGCTAGTTGGGGCATTATTGCGGCTATACAATATATAGCACAATTGCAACAGAAACGAAAGCGAACCAAAAAAATCTAACCACGATATGCAGAAAAAGACACCACACGCCAAAACCGCCAATACCAAAGCATCATTTTGAATCCATTATAATGGACTAATATTTAAGAACTTAAATTTTAAATTTTTAATAAAAATAGATCATGGCGTATTATAAAATGATAAAGTCAATAAATAACGACAAGGAGTCCTTAAAAGCATTTCCATAGACCAGAAATTGTAAACAATGCGGTTTGCTTAGGTGTAAGGCCTTCATTAAAACTATGCAGAAAACGCTGAGCAAGACATCCTCAACGATGACGGCGTTTTTGAGCGTGTGTGTACTATATCAGACATTTACTATTTAAGATAAAAACAAAGAATGGTATTTTTTTGATAATTATAAGATACCTTAATAAGCATTGATTGTACATAAAGGATAACTTATTCAAGAACTTATTAAGACTTGATCAGACTAATTAAAAACTTAATCAAGAACTATTCAGAAATGAAGGTACTTATTAAAAACTTGGTAACTGAATTAAAACTTAATTAAGAACATGGGGTGACTTGGGGTGGGAGTGTTGTGTGGTTTACACAGAGGTATATTAATGTCCTGTGTAACACCACTTAGTGGCAAGACAGTGCCCCTTGCGTTTTTGTGATGCATTGGCTCTTTGTTGCAAGTTCAAAGGCAGCCGCCAAGTGCACAAAAAAAGTTTATAACCACACCCCTCCTCTTTTTTCATCCAGGCTTGGGACGCATTGGCAGAGTTACCTAGTGGTTTTTTTAAAGTAAAATACTGGCTTTAGCAGAGCATAAAAAGGCAGCCCTAAAAGTTGTAATACAGGGCGTAGAAACAGCAAAGCGACAAAGCAGCATCTGATTCTCCACTGCTGATAAACCTTGACCTGCTCAGGGTGAAGCGCTAAAGAAACGGCATGCCCCTGTGACCTTTGACCGCTTACAGGGTGAAGCGCAGACGAACGGCTTGCCACGTGACCTTTGACCGCATCAGGGTGAAGCGCTATGGTTTCGCTCTCACTGCTGCGGACATTGAGAGGGAGTTTGTTTGAAGTTGAATAGGTTCTTTGTACAGGAGTATCAAATAATTTCTAATCTCCTCACTCGCTTGAAAACATAAAGACAAATCCCTTCCTCATAAGTAACTTCTGTGAAAGAAAGACCAACTGTAGAAAACCTTTTAGCATATGGATTCAACAAACGAGCCATCTCTCTTAGTTTTGCGAGCATGTGAAGAGGGGATATCCCTACATTGCTCTTCAACCACTCATCCCATTTTGAGTATGCGCTCCACTGTCTTTATCTTGTGAAAAGAACTTGAAAGGTCTGTTTTCTAAAAGCACACCATATGCAAGTAAAACAAACATGGTTGTAGCTTCCTGCTTTGAAGCTGTCTAACCCCCCTCCTTCCATTATATCAATAGCAACAGCAAAAACGTTATTTCCTCTGCCCCAAAAACGAAACTTTCTTCATAACTGTTATTCCCACATCAACCTCTTTTGTTTCAAGTATTGGTGGAGTTCTTCTGGTGTCCATCTTTTTTGATTTTTTTTGGCTTGCTTGCTCCAAAAAATCAGATAGCTTTCTTTTAGGAGAGTCTAGGGAAGCAGGTAGTTTCTTACTTTATGATGGGCCTGCCCGCTCTCAACTCATCCAATGCACAAAGAAATTGTGCCATGGACTACAACAGCTCGTCAAGTATTGTCAGCTTAGAAATCTCCCCACTGACCTTTGTTTCTCTGCCATGATCAAATATTAAATAAACAAAACCGCCCTGCACAAAACCCGGTAAAATCATCTCACTACACCACACATGGTTCACTTCACAGGTCCTTGCTGACGAGGCAGCCGCATAGTGATTTTTTGGTCGCAGTTTTTGTAAGCAAGCCTTACACACCCTTTTTTCCACTGAAAAACACCCCGTCTTCTGCCACAGACGTATTAAAACTGGCTGTATCTTGGTCAACAATATTGTCTTCACAAAGCGCAACAAACCTTTAAGATACACAATTCTGTTCATTCAGTAAACCGGTTTTTAAAAATACACACCACACCGCCGCACAGCAAACCGTCCTGCTCGTCTAACTGCCCAGCGGAAAGAATGTGTGGGTTTACCTAACCATGAGGCGCCCGGAAGCATAACCTTAACAAGCGATGATTGGCTAGCCAGAGGAACAGCGCCCCACGCGGGAGTGTTTAGCGAACGTTCTAGAAAAGACAGGCTGATGTAAGGAGGTGGAGAGGAGGGAGGAAGAGGGGTGGAGGAGGTGCGTAGTATTGATATTTTAGCCTGTGTGTGAGTGTGTGGTTTCTCTGTGTGTGCAGGTGTTCCGTGTTAGTTTGCCGTGGTGTGTGTGTGTGTGAGAGAGAGAAAGAAAGAGAGAAAGAGAAAGAGAAAGAAAGTGGTCTGTGTGTGTTAGTGTTCGTGTAGGGTGTGAGTGTGTTTGTGTGTGGTGTGTGTGCCCGCCTCTCTTTCTGTCTGTCTGTCTTCGGTCTGTCTGTCCTGTCTGGTCTGTCTGTTCAAGGGCAACTTAAACTTTGTCAGGGCTCTCCCCCACGCTGCAATTAACATACCGCGAAGTAATCGATAGCCTGTGCACACCCACCGTGTATATGGGGGCGCGTTCAGACACAACTGCTTTTCCCCTGCGTACGACTCTATGGAAGTGTTCATCCTTGGCTACTTTCCCTACGCTACTCTCTGAAAACTTTAGTAAATTAGTATTAAAAACGGATAATCCATGCACAGTATGTTTGTTTGTAGATAATCGTTATTTTTTGGTTATTGACGTCTACTTGTCAAGAAAGTAATATGCGCTTGTGGTGTGGTGGTGTGTGTGTGTGTGTGTGTGCGTCTGCCGCGCCCTCTCTGTCTGTCTTCTGTCCTCTCTCTCTGTCTCCAGATTCTCTGTCTGTCTGTCTGTTTCCCCTGCCGGTGATTCTCTCTCTCCTCTCTTCTTCTTCGCCACAGAAAAGGCGGCTTTAGGCCACTTTACGCCCCAAAAACTCGTGGTTGAGCAGTGGGGTAGAACAGACATTTATCTTGTTTCTCTTCTTCCGAACTCGATCGCAGGAATATTCCAGAACGAACGTCGTCCTGATTCACACAGCAGCACACCCACGTCATCCGTTTGATGGAACACGACCTTCCGAAAAGCTAGCTTTCTGTGCGAATCCCCTCGGAATCGTCTTCTGCACCTTCGCTCTTAATAATACCGGCATAAAAACCTATAACCATTCCCATGTCCAAAAACCAGCATAAATTTGTCCTATAGCTTGCATCCATACTTGTGTCGATGTCCGAACGGGTGTATTTCTGGGCCCCTGCTTGTTACACTCCTACAGATCGGAATAACGCAAACAACCGAAGCGTATCCTGAATATGCGACGTTCATCAATCATCTCGAATCGCTTGATGTGTTCCTCCTGTGCTGTGTACTATGTTCATCCAATTCGTGTTAGGTACGCCAGTTCATTCGCGACACAAGTGGTACCGAGACCAGCTCCAACCTGTTCATGTCGTTCCATTCTGCTGCTCTCGATCTCTCTTGATCCCGGCCGCTCCTGGCTGGGGGAGGGGGGGTGGGTGCAACGGGGTACAAGATTGTAATATGAATGGGCAGAATTCTATTTTTTATTTATTTTTCTCTGTGTGTGTGCGTGCGTCGGCGTGCGTGCGTAGCGTCGCGCGCGCGTGCGCGCGCGTTGTGTGTGGTGTATGTGTGTGTGGTGTGTGTGTGTGTGTGTGTTTGTGTGGTGTGGTGTGAACGTGGGTGTGGTATGTGCTTGCGCGCGTTTATGTATGCGTGAAAGAGTGTGTTTGTGAGAGTGAATGCATGTGTGTACAATGCTCGATATGAATGTGTTGTGTGTGTGTGCGC
>JAFLJL010003077.1:2500-50300 GCA_018398815.1 Conus ventricosus | reverse complement strand
AGGGAAAATAAAAAAAAAAATTTTTTCCTCCCCCTTCCCCAAAAACCATTAAATTTACCAAATTTTAAGTTTATTTTTTTCGTTGTGTATCACTTTCTCAGTCTATCATGATTAAAAAAATATTCAAAAAAAAAAACAAAACTTTAAAGCAACTTTTTGGGGAAATTTTCCCCAAAAAAATTTCCCAAACATATTTTTTTAAAAAACAAAAAGCTTTGGGGACAAAAAAAGAATGGAATCGTTTGAAATTTGCATTTTTACTTGCACATTATTGAAACCAAGAGCATGACGGAATCGCAACTTTTAAATGTTGAATACTACTATGCTTCAATGAAATTTTTGAAAAATTTTTTTGTAAATTATGTCCAGTTGTACAGGCATGCTTGCCACGTCACGTGAGTAAAAAAAATGGTACCCTCGGTTTTAGAGAAAAAAAAAAAAAAAAAAAGAGGAAAAAAAAAACAAAAACTCTAAAAAAAATTTAAAAAAAAAAAAAGAAAAAAAAAAAAACGGCCAGCTAGTGGTTAACAACTCTTTTAAAAACGCCAAAATCTCGACAAAATTTTTGGGCAAATGTCTATACGCTGGAGTGCCCCGAGACGGGTTTTGGGTGACCGTCTGGTGAGGCTCTGGGATGCAAGAAGGTCAAACATATCCACTAGGCAAAAAAAAAGGATAGGGGAGACAGCCCTTGTTGGTTCTCCCACGAAGCACGTGCTTCCGGCCCCCCCCCCCCCCTTCACACTCCCCCTTCAAAACACCCTCACGGTGACCCCCTCCCTTTCCATTTTCCCTCCTTCCTTTCAAAACGCCCACAGTGACCCCCCTTTTCCCCGCTTCCGTTTCACACTCCTTCCTTCCAAAAACAGCCCCCAGTGCCCCCCTTTTCCCCCCCCTTCCTTTCACATCCTTCCTTCCAAACCCCCTCACGTGACCCCCCCATGCTTCCATTTCACACTCCCCCTTAAAACGCCTCCGTACCCCCCCGCCCCATTCATACTCCTTCTTTCAAAACACCTCACAGGACCCCCCTTTTCCCCCTGCCTTCCATTTCACACCCCTTCCCTTCCAAAACAGTCACAGTGCCTCCCCCCCCCTTTCCCATTTCACACCCCTTCCCTTTTAAAAACGCCTCCAGTGCCCTCCCTTTCCCCTGCCTTCCATTTCACACCCTTCCTTTAAAAACCCCCTCACAGTGCCCTCCCCTGCCCCATTTCCACCCTTCCTTTCAAACAGCCTCACAGCACCCCCCTGCCTTCCTTTTCCACCCCTTCCCTTTCAAAACAGCCTACGGACCCCCTTTTCCCCGCCTTCCTTTCACACCCTTTCCCTTCAAAAAACACCCTCACAGTCCCCCTCCCCTCCCTTCCATTTCACACCCCTTCCTTTTCAAAACAGCCTCACATCACCTCCCTCCCTTCCATTTCACACCCCTTTCCCTTCAAAAAACTCCAGTGACCCCCTTTTCCCCTCCTTCCATTTCCACCCCTTCCCTTTCAAAAACAGCCCACGTCACCCCCCCTGCCTTCCATTTCAACCCCTTCCTTCAAAAACACCTCACAGTGACCCCCCCTCCTTCCATTTCACCCCCCTTTCCCTTTAAAAAAATTTTTTCTTTTTTTTTAAGAAAAATTTTAAAGGTCATAAATGGGCAGTCGGGTGGGGGTGGGTAGGGGGGATATACTAATTTTAATTTTTTAAAATCAGCCAACCGTGGGTCCCCCAGGTGAGGCGGGTCCAAACAAAGTGTGTGTTAGCCAAGCAATCCCCACCTTCCCACCCACACCCGGGGGAATGAGGACCCTTTCTCTGATCTACCACACAGACTGGTTAAGGGGCCCCAACCCTCGCAACAAAAAAAACCTGTTATTTCTTTTGAACCCCGGGACGCTGCCCGCTTTTACTGCCCGTTGTGGCCTTAACCGTGACGTGGATTCCGGTGTAGTACACAAGCAAGTCACGATGGCTGAAACTCCTGGGCAAAAAATGAAAAGAACTGGTTCTAGACAATATCTTTTACCGCGCCAAACATTCATAACTAACACAAACCAATATTTTAATCCCCTAGCAAACACAGGCCCCTATTGAAATCACATAGCAAACACAGGCCAATATTTTCTCACATTTCAAAAAAAAGGGCCCAAAATTAAATCACATAGCAAAAAAACCAGGGAATATTGTATCACATTGCAAACACAGGCCAATATGTCTCGTATAGCAAAAACAGGCCAAATGTAATAATAGAGAGATTTAGGAGCAGGGAAAAGGGCTTTTTAGTCCATATGGGGATAGCCAGCTATGCCCTGGGCGACTGCTGTACAACTTGTGGGGCATTCACTGATACAATGACAGGGAGAAAGGGGCAGAAGATAGATTTTTTTCTGGTACAACATCTGTGGGGCATTTACTATACAATGACGGCAGAACTCGACGAAGACGCAGACTGCTGTACAAAAATCTGTGGGGCATTCCTGATCAAGACAGGCAGAACATGGACAGAAGACGCAGACTGTGTACAACATCTGTGGGGGGATTCATGATACAAATGACAGCAAAACCCCTGGACGAAGACAGCCCCGAAATGTTTCCACAGGGAACAGGAAAACCATAGAAAAATATCACAGACTATTGCACTGGGGTTGGGTCATTTTGGGGAATAAACGATCAGTGGTGTGTGTGTGTGTGGTTTGGGGGTGTGGGGGTGTTGTGTGGGTTTTGGTTTTTGGGGGGTGTGTGAGTGTGTTCGCATGGTGTGTGTGCGTTGTGTAGCGTGTTTGGTATGTGGTGTGTGCTTGGCGTATGCACGGAGCAGTGTGTTTTTTTATGTAGTGTGTGTCCTTCAGTTCAAACTACGTTACATGCAATTTTAGACCCCCAAAAAAAAAGCAAAAACAACAAAATAATAACGGATGCAATCAAATGGCAACAATTTTAAAAATAGGAATTTCCTAATTTTTCCCGGCTATAAACCACACCCCATGTAAGCCAACCTGCCAAATAATCCACACCCTCATGTAAGCCCACCTGCCAATAAACCAACCATTTTAAGCCACACTGCCCCCTTCAAAAAAAAACAAGTAAACAAAACAAAACAAAACATCATGCTGAACATTCGATTAAGAAAAAAAAAAAACTGTAAAATTGAAAACGAAATACAGGCAAATTCTTATCCCGAGGTTGATTGATGGACTGGGAAGCAAACAGGAGTGCGCAATTATAACGAAAAAAATCATGTTCAGATTCTTTCGCATCGCTCTTCTCAGCAAACTTCAACCTCTGAAGGACTTGACTTTAGCGTCGGACGAAAAAACCCCCAGTAACACTGGAAAGGGTTTCAACACCTTTGTCGATTTCAGCCAGTTTAAACCGGAACTAGGCCTTTGTCTTGCGCTTGCTGTAAATTCCCTGTTGTCCCTGTCAGACCATCTTTTCCCCTTTTTTTAAATGCTGCCATATTTTTTCTCTGGGAAAAAAAAAGTCACCTGAAAATTTTGCAGTCAGTGCGACTTAAAATGTGCAGACTGTCTTCTGATGAGGTCGAAAACCTTTATGTGAAAAACCCGTTTACGAGGGTTTAACTCGGCAGTGATACGTTTATGCTGCTAATGACCATCGGCCAAAAAATAATATTTTGACCCCCCATTTAAAATCTCACTTCGCACCTGCTCATGCGAATCGTTTTTTTGTGAACATACAGATCTAACTTGCACATATGGTTTTCTGCGGTCCCCCAAACAACTGCCCCCATCAGGAAAAGACAACTTTTGGCAAGCTAGTATAATAATAAATTAAATCAAAACCCAAACAGGCTGCGACAGGTGTAGCCACGGGGGTTTGAGTGAAGAAAAGAAAAGCAGTTTGCGCTTGGAATTTACAAAAACCGTAACAGTACCCAAATAACACAACAAACATCGACTACCCACACAGACCAAAAAAGAATTCCAGTTTAGTCAGACCACGTCAATAAAGATGGCACTGCAAACATCACCCAGGAAGAATATGGACGGAGACACAAACATTCTCTAATGCTTGTATGGAAAGGGCAAAACATACTGACATCTTTTTTTTTTTACCACAGATGCAGTTTTCATCTGAGGTAATTTTGTACAAGCCCAAGTTTATACCGGAGATCGAGGGTTCCTTTATTTACTGAAGAAATGAAGAAATTTTACACTTACCCAAAATTTTGGGATTTGGGTTTGGTTTGTGTGTTTGTGTTTTGGGTGTGTGTGGTGTGTGTGTGTTTGTGGTTTGTGTTTGTGGTGTTTTGGGTTGTGTGTGTGTGTGTGTTCTATGGTGCAGCAATACATGCTTTTTGTGTGTGTGCATGTTATGGAGAGGGAGAGAGAGAGGAGGGAAGAGAGAGAGGAGGAGAGGGAGAGGAGGGGAGAGGGGAGGGGAGAAAAGCTGATCCCAAATAGGAAACACAGATCTTTTGTCTCTGACAGTCAAATGTACACACAGTTTTGCATGATGCGCCCGAACAAAAGTTCCTCTGTAAGAAAATGACCCTTTTCAAATGTCGTTAATTTTTTTGAATACTGTTCTGATTGGTTCCCCTCATTTTGTAGAAACCCCCACAGAGCACTAGGCCCGTCACGTGAAGCAGATGCCCCTTGTAGTTCTGTTTTGGTTACTTTACTTTGGGAACACTTGCAGTGCCGCACTGTCAACCCGCTTGACAAAAATTCCCTCTGCATGCACCTTCAACCTGATTTAAACTCCATCCAATGCACCTGTCAACCTGACTCTGACAATTCCCATCATGCAATGCACCTGTCAACCTGACTTTGACAACTTCCCATCATGCAATGCACCTGTCAACCTGACTTTGACAACTTCCCATCATGCAATGCACCTGTCAACCTGACTTTGACAACTTCCCATCATGCAATGCACCTGTCAACCTGACTTTGACGACTTCCCATCATGCAATGCACCTGTCAACCTGACTTTGACAACTTCCCATCATGCAATGCCCTGTCAACCTGACTTGACGACTTCCCGTCATGCAATGCACCTGTCTACCTGACTTGAACACTTCCCATCATGCAATACACTGTCAACCTGACTTTAAAGACTTCCCATCATGCAATGCACCTGTCAACCTGACTTTGACGACTTCCCATCATGCCCTGCAGCAGTCAATCTTACTGCACACTGCACACTTTGCTGGAGCTCGATGTACTACGCGTGCTGACATCGCCGCGTCGTGACGACGGTGAGGACGACGACGGAGGCGACGCAGCAGCAGGAAGGTCCAGGCGTGGTACACTGGGGGGACTGGGACCAGTGACCTTCGACCCTGCTGACTGGATGACGCTCTGGTCTGGCTGAGCAGTTTGTGCTGTAGTTGTTTCTGTTGAGACACACGAGAGAGAGAGAGAGAGAGAGAGAGGAGAGAGAGAGATGAGAGAGAGAGAGAGAGAGAGAGAGAGAGAGAGAGAGAGATTTTGACTGATTAACTGATGATCTTGATGATCTTTACTGATTGATAATCTTTATTCCCAATTTTGCATCTGGCCCATGTTCCTTCAGGAACTAAGGATACTAACACATGAACACTAACACACAATATAGAGCCCGTCATCACAAACATGATTCACATTAGCATAAAAAAAATATACATCCACACTAAGACTGTGCCTCCCGGGCGTGCGCGCACACACACACACACACACACACAGACACACACACACAGACAACACACACACACACACACACACACACACACACACACACACACAGAGAAGCACACACAACACAGAGGCACACACACATTTTGCACCCAATTTGAGGAGATAGTGAATGTTCATTCTTTGTTTTCATTGACTTGAATATTGTATTGTTTGACCAAAGAGGCTGAAGCGTGCTGTGGTTTGTCTTGTCATTTGTTGGTCTCTCTCGTTCGGCGAAACAGTGATCTTTCCTTTACGTCTGCTTCAGTTTCTGCCTGCAGTCATCTCACATTAACTCCATCGAGTCTTGTCCGAAGCGGGTTTCCGACACTGTTCACATCGCTTTGAAGGCGTGTCGGACGCATGCTTCCGACAGAGCTTGACGATATTGAAATCATGCCATTTTTTTTTTTTTTTTTTATTAAAGGGCAATAAATCTTGTTTTAGGACAGCTTAGGGCCTTTTCTTGCAGTTGCTTCCCTGAGACCATTCTTCATGTAGTCTGTAGTATATGCAGATTTCAACCCTCCTACTCTCAGTTCCCGCGATCACACAATTTTGAAACACGATCACATGATTTTGAACACGATCACACGATTTGAGTAGATCAAGCATTTCGTGGTCAAATTCTTGTGTTTTTAGGCTGTTGACATAAATATACTATTCTCTGTAGGTCATACGAAGTGCTCAGAAGTGTAATGAATTTGTTGGGGGGGGGGGGGGGGGGGGGGGGGGGGGGAGATAAAGAGCATGAAGAACTGGATTACAGTGTGCACAAAAAGTTTTGTTTTTCTGCAAATGTGTATCATTTTGGATTACTGACGTCATGTGAACTGTGTAGATTCCTCACTGAAGATGAGCATTTTTGATAAATATATTGGTTTTTTCCCCCTCGATCCATGGTGTATGTTCATGCTCCTAGGTGAAGTGGTTGATTTTTTTTAAAAATTGCCAAAAAATTGTGTGATCTGAGGGACAAACTGGTCCATTTTAGCTGTGACTTGACCGAGTTAAAACAAAGTAGAAAAGTAGAAACAAAAAAAAAAAGCCAAACATAAAAAAAAAGAGAACAAAAGAAAAAGATTTAAAAAAAAGAAAAGAAAAAGGAATAGGTAACACCATCATCCATCTCCCACCCTATCCACCCCCAAAGTACATATGATTACATGAGCTATACACTGGCTCTTACACATACACTGCATGAGTACATCATGAATCTTACACATATTGACATTAACTTGCACAAGTTACACCTTTCATTGATAGCAGCACATTATTTTGAAACAGTAGAACTCGTAAACAACAATAATCACTTTGGGAAAGTTAAAAAAATGTGTCAGTGTCTTACCAGTAAATAATAAACATTGGTTCTCACATGTAAACAGTAAATGTCGGTCACTCACCTGCAAACAGTGAATGTCAGTCTCTCACTTGTAAACACTGAACGTCTATCTCCCACCTGTAAATAGTGAATTTTATCCCTCACCTGTAAACAGTGAATGTGTTTCTCACCTGTAAACAGTGAACATCTGTCTTCATCTGTAAACAGTGAATGTCAGTTTCTCACCTGGAAACAGTGAACATCAGTTTCTCACCTGTAACAGTGAACGTCAGTTTCTCACCTGTAAACAGTGAACGTCAGTCTCTCATCTGTAAACAGTGAATGTCAGTTTCTCACCTGGAAACAGTGACATCAGTTTCTCACCTGTAAACACTGAATGTCTGTCCCTCATCTGTAAACAGTGAATGTCAGTTTCTCACCTGGAAAACAGTAAACATCAATTTCTCACCTGTAAACAGTGAACGTCAGTTTCCTACCTGTAAACAGTGAACGTCGGTTTCTCACCTGTAAACAGTGAGCATCGGTTTCTCACCTGTAAAACAGTGAATGTCAGTTTCTCACCTGTAAACAGTGAATGGTCTCACCTGTAAATAGCCTACCAGGCGTTGGCGCTCGGCCAGCTGGGAGCTCTGGTCCTGAAGCTCTTGTCGCAGTCGCTCCACCTCTGCCACCAGCTGCAGTTCCCTGGCCTGCAACCACAACAGGGGGCCTCCTTCACTTGACCACTCTTTGCCTCCAACCACAACCACAACAGGGGGCCTCCTTCACCTGACCACTCTCTGCCTCCAACCACAACCACAACAGGGGGCCTCCTTCACCTGACCACTCTTGCCTCCAACCACAACCACAAAGGGGGCCTCCTTCACCTGACCACTCTTTGCCTCCAACCACAACAGGGGGCCTCCTTCACCTGACCACTCTTTGCCTCCAACAACAACAGGGGGCCTCCTTCACCTGACCACTCTCTGCCTCCAACCACAACAGGGGCCTCCTTCACCTGACCACTCTTTGCCTCCAACCAAACAGGGGGCCCCCTTCCCCTGACCATCTTTGCCTCCAACCAAAACAGGGGCCTCCTTCACCTGACCTCTTTTTGCCTCCAACCAACCAAACAGGGGCCTCCTTCACCTGCCCACTCTTTGCCTTCCAACCACAACAGGGGGCCTCCTTCACCTAAACCACTCTTTGCCTCCAACCACAACAGGGCCCCTCCTTCACTGACCCTTTTTCCCTCCAACCACAACAGGGGCCTCCTTCACCTGACCGCTCTTTGCCTCCAACCACAACAAGGGGCCTCCTTCACCTGACCACTCTTTGCCTCCAATCCACAACAGGGGCCTCCTTCACCTGACACTCTTGCCTCCAACCACAACAGGGCCTCCTTCCACCTGACCACTCTTTGCCTCCAACCACAACAGGGGCCGTCCTTCACCTGACCACACTTGCCTCCAACCACAACAGGGGCCTCCTTCACCTGACCACTCTTTGCCTCCAACCACAACAGGGGCCTCCTTCACCTGACCACTCTTTGCCTCCAACCACAACAGGGCCTCTTCACCTGACCACTCTGCCTCCAACCACAACAGGGGCTCTCCTTCACCTGACACTCTTTGCCTCCAACCAGACACAACAGGGGCCTCCTTCACCTGACCACTCTTTGCCTCCAACCACAACAGGGGGCCTCCTTCACCTGACCACTCTTTGCCTCCAACCACAAACAGGGGGCCTCTTCACTGACCACTCTTTGCCTCCACCACAACACGGGGCCTCCTTCACCTGACCACTCTTTGCCTCCAACCGAAACCACAACAGGGGCTCCTTCACCTGACCACTCTTTGCCTCCAACACACAACAGGGGGGCCTCCTTCACCTGACCACTCTTTGCCTCCAACCACAACAGGGGGCCTCCTTCACCTGACCACTCTTTGCCTCCAACCACAACAGGGGGCCTCCTTCACCTGACCACTCTTGCTCAACCACACCACAACGGGCCTCCTTCACCTGACCACTCTCTGCCTCCAACCACAACAGGGGGCCTCCTTCACCTGACCACTCTTGCCTCCAACCACAACACAACAGGGGCCTCCTTCACCTGACCACTCTTTGCCTCCAACCACAACAGGGGCCTCCTTCACCTGACCACTCTTTGCCTCCAACCCACACAAGGGGGCCTCCTTCACCTGACCACTCTTGCCTCCAACCACAACCACAACAGGGGCCTCCTTCACCTGACCACTCTTTGCTCCAACCACAACACAAAGGGGCCTCCTTCACCTGACCACTCTTTGCCTCCAACCACAACAGGGGCCTCCTTCACCTGACACTCTTTGCCTCCACAACCACACACGGGGGCCTCCTTCACCTGACCACTCTTTGCCTCCAACCACAAACAGGGGCCTCCTTCACCTGACCACTCTCTGCCTCCAACCACAACAGGGCCTCTTCACCTGACCACTCTTTGCTCCAACCACAACAGGGGCCGTCCTTCACCTGACCACTCTTTGCCTCCAACCAAACCACAAAGGGGGCCTCCTTCACCTGACCACTCTTTGCCTCCAACCACAACAGGGGCCTCCTTCACCTGACCACTCTCTGCCTCCAACCACAACAGGGGCCTCCTTCACCTGACCACTTCTTTGCCTCCACCACAACGGGGGCCTCCTTCACGACCACTCTTTGCCTCCAACACACACAAGGCCTCCTTCACCTGACCACTCTTTGCCTCCAACCACAACAGGGGCCTCCTTCACCTGACCACTCTTTGCCCAACCACAACAGGGGGCCTCCTTCACCTGACCACTCTTTGCCTCCAACCACAACAGGGGCCTCCTTCACCTGACCACTCTTGCCTCCAACCACAACAGGGGCCTCTTCACTGACCACTCTTTGCCTCAACCACAACAGGGGCCTCCTCACCTGACCACTCTTTGCCTCCAACCAAACCACAACAGGGGCCTCTTCACCTGACCACTCTTGCCTCCAACCACACAGGGGCCTCCTTCCCTGACCACTCTTGCCTCCAACCACAACAGGGGCCTCCTTCACCTGACCACTCTTTGCCTCCAACCACAACAGGGGGCTTCCTTCACCTGACCACTCTCTGCCTCCAACCACAACCACAACAGGGGGCCTCCTTCACCTGACCACTCTCTGCCTCCAACCACAACCACAACAGGGGGCCTCCTTCACCTAAACACTCTCTGCCTCCAACCACAACAGGGGGCCTCCTTCACCTGACCACTCTCTGCCTCCAACCACAACAGGGGCCTCCTTCACCTGCCCACTCTCTGCCTCCAACCACAACAGGGGGCCTCCTTCACCTGACCACTCTTTGCCTCCAACCACAACAGGGGCCTCCTTCACCTGACCACTCTCTGCCTCCAACCACAACAGGGGCCTCCTTCACCTGACCACTCTTTGCCTCCCACCACAACAGGGGGCCTCCTTCACCTGACCGCTCTCGCCTCCAACCACAACCACAACAGGGGCCTCCTTCACCTGACCACTCTTTGCCTCCCACCACAACAGGGGGCCTCCTTCACCTGACCACTCTTTGCCTCCCACCACAACAGGGGGCCTCCTTCACCTGACCGCTCTCTGCCTCCAACCACAACAGGGCCTCCTTCACCTGACCACTCTTTGCCTCCAACCACAACAGGGGCCTCCTTCACCTGACCACTCTCTGCCTCCAACCACAACAGGGGGCCTCCTTCACCTGACCACTCTTTGCCTCCAACCACAACAGGGGCCTCCTTCACCTGACCGCTCTTTGCCTCCAACCACAACCACAACAGGGGGCCTCCTTCACCTGACCACTCTCTGCCTCCAGCCACAACAGGGGCCTCCTTTACCTGACCACTCTTTGCCTCCAACCAAAACCACAACAGGGGCCTCCTTCACCTGACCACTCTTTGCCTCCAACCACAACCACAACGGGGGCCTCCTTCACCTGACCACTCTTTGCCTCCAACCACAACAGGGGCCTCCTTCACCTGACCACTCTTTGCCTCCAACCACAACCACAAAGGGGGCCTCCTTCACCTGACCACTCTCTGCCTCCAACCACAACCACAACAGGGGCCTCCTTCACCTGACCACTCTGCCTCTAGCCACAACCACAACAGGGGCCTCCTTCACCTGACCACTCTCTGCCTCCAACCACAAAAGGGGCCTCCTTCACCTGACCACTCTCTGCCTCCAACCACAACAGGGGCCTCCTTCACCTGACCACTCTTTGCCTCCATCCACAACAGGGGCCTCCTTCACCTGACCACTCTTTGCCTCCAACCACAACCACAACAGGGGGCCTCCTTCACCTGCCCCGCTCTTGCCTCCATCCACAACAGGGGCCTCCTTCACCTGACCACTCTTTGCCTCCATCCACAACAGGGGCCTCCTTCACCTGACCGCTCTTTGCCTCCATCCACAACAGGGGCCTCCTTCACCTGACCACTCTTTGCCTCCATCCACAACAGGGGCCTCCTTCACCTGACCGCTCTTTGCCTCCAACCAAAACCCCACAACAGGGGCCTCCTTCACCTGACCATTCTCTGCCTCCAACCACAACGGGGGGGCCTCCTTCACCTGACCACTCTTTGCCTCCAGCACAACAGGGGGCCCTCCCTACCTGACCACTCTTTGCCACCAGGGGGTTTTCCCCTTCAGATGTGTTCAATGCAGGTGTGTTCACTTCAGGTGCGGTGTGTTCACTTCAGGTGTGTTTATTTCGGTGTGTTCACTTGGTGTGGTGTATTCACTTCAAGTGGTTCACTTCAGGTGTGGTGTGTTCACTTCAGCTGTGTTCACTTCAGGTGGGGTGTGTTTCCCTTCAGGTGTGGTGTGTTCACTTCAGGTGTGGTGTTTTTACTCAGGTGTGTTGACTTCAGGTGTGGTGTGTTGACTTCAGGGTGGTGTGTTGACTTCAGGTGTGGTGCATTCACCTCGGGTGTTTTTGATTCAGGTGTGGTGGTGTTCACTTCAGTGTGTTGACTTCAGGTGTGGTGTTTTTTCACTTCAGGTGTGGTGCATTCACTTCAGGTGTTTTGACTTCGGGTGTGGTGCATTCACTTCAGTGTGTTACTTCGGGTTTGTGGTGTGTTCACTTCAGCTGTGTTGACTTCAGGTGGGTGTGTTCATTTTCAGGTGTGGTGTGTTCACTTCAGCTGTGTTGACTTCAGGTGTGGTGTGTTTCACTTCAGGTGTGGTGTTTCACTTCGGGGTGTGTTGACTTCAGGTGTGTGTTTTTCACTTCAGGTGTGGTGTGTTGACTTCAGGTGTGGGTGCATTCACTTCAGGTGTGTTGACTTCAGTGTGGTGTGTTCACTTCAGGTGTGTTCATTTCAGGTGTGGTGTGTTTACTTCAGGTGTGTTCACTTCAGGTGTGGTGTGTTCATTTCAGGTGAAATTCACTTCAGGTGTGTTCACTTCAGGTGTGGTGTGTTCACTTCAGGTGTGGTGTGTTTACTTCGGGTGTTTTCACTTCAGGGGGGGTTTGTGTTTTACCTCAGGTGTGTTCACTTCATGTGTGGGGGGTTTATTTCAGGTGTGGTTGACTTCAGGTGTGGTGTGTTCACTTCAGGTGTGTTCACTTCAGGTGTGGTGTGTTTCACTTCAGGTGTGTTCACTCCAGGTGTGGTGTGTTCCTTCAGGTGTGGTGTTTTTCACTTCAGGTGTGGTCACTTCAGGTGTGGGGGTTTTACACTTCAGGTGTGGTGTGTTCGTTCAGGGTGTGTGTGTTCACTTCAGGGTGGTGAGTTCACTTCAGGCGTGGTTGTGTTCAGGGTCAGGGGGTTAACTTCTGGTGTGGTGTGTTCATTTCAGGTGTGTTCACTTCTGGTGTGGTGTGTTCACTTTAGGTGTGGTGTGTTCACTTCGGGTGTTTTCACTTCAGGTGGGGTTTGAAAATCCTAAAAATTTTTAAATCAAAATCAATCCACTGAGCAACAGGACAAATGAATCACAAGACAAAACACAACACGTTTAAACCCAACTCCCTCAATGAAAGGTAAACACACTCAGGACAACAAAAATAAAGAATGAGCAATCACTCATTTTTGGTCAAATAAACAAATCTTGAAAAGTGTTAAAAAGTCCTTTCAGTTTTCTCCTTCTTTGGGGTCGTTGTATTTTTTCCTTCAAAGGATTTCCCGGGATTTCACAACAAATTTTGTCGACCTCTCAAAACCTTTCATTCTTTTTTTTTTTTTTTTATTGTCCTGAGCGTTGTGTATCTTGCCTGAAGAAGAGGTCGAAATGCGTCGTGCTTTTTTTGAATTAAAAAAAAACACAAAAACGATGGAGAACACTGAAAGGTCTTTTTAAAATTTTTTAAAAATTTGTTTCGATTTCTGCCTGCAGTCGCTTCACTATGCAACTAACCCATTTCTTGACCAGTCCAGGATAGTGAGGACTCAGGAAACAGACGAACTGGTTCGAGAGGTCAGCAAAATGTGCAACAATCCGGGGAAAAGCTTTTAAAAGGAAAAAAAAAAAACACCCCCAGAGAAGAACACCTAACTTTTTTTTTCAGTACCGACACTGGTTAAGGATTCTGTGTGATCAGCTGTAGGAGGCTGTGTGCACAAAAGAAAGACAAGTACCCTGGCCAGTTTCTCCGCCTCCTGCCGAAGAGCTGCTCCTGCTGCTCTCGCTCTTTCTGCAGCAAATGCAGCTGGCACTCCGCCTGCCGCTTCTCCTCCCGCATCACCTCCAGTTCACACTGCACCACAGGGCACGGCACCACTTCACATGGCACACTTCACATGGGACACACATGGCACACTTCACATTGGCACACTTCACATGGCACACTTCACATGGCACACTTCACATGGCACACACATGGCATGGCACACTTCAACATGGCACACACATGGCATGGCCACTTCAAATGGCACACTTCACATGGCACACACTGGCATGGCACACTTCACATGGCACACAGATGGCATGGCACACTTCAAATGGCACACACATGGCAAAGGCACACTTTACATGGCACACACATGGCATGGCACACTTCAAATGGCACACACATGGCACACACATGGCATGGCACACTTCAAATGGCACACACATGGCACATGTCAGATGGCACACACAAACATGGCACCCATCAGATGGCACAAACACATGCCATGGCCACACACATGGCATGGCACACACATGGAATGGCACGGACACTGTCAGTGTCTGATACCATTACAGGTATTCCACACTGTGGCAGGTGCTGACTTTGGCACACTCTGTCAGCATACTGTCTTCTACAGTCTGAGGCACACTGTGTCAGCACAGTGTTTCTACAGTCTGAGGCACACTGTGTCAGCACAATGTCTTCTTTCAGTCTGAGGCACCGTCAGCACATGTCTTCTACAGTCTGAGGCACACTGTGTCAGCACAATGTCTTCTACAGTCTGAGGCACACTGTGTCAGCACAATGTCTTCTACAGTCTGAGGCACACTTGTCAGCACAATGTCTTTACAGTTGAGGACACTCGTCAGCACAATGTCTTTACAGTCTGAGGAACGTGTCAGCACAATGTCTTTACAGTCTGGGGACACTGTGTCAGCACATGTTTCTACATCTGACACCTCTGTCAAAGGCCAGGTGGTAGACTACAAGAAGTGAAGCCGCCAAAAGTTTCGCTTTGATATTGACAGCCTCAAGCCGGGTCAGTCATTGGGAGTGTCCCATGATTTCCTGTGGAGAGTCACACCTTTAGCCTTATGATTTCAGAGGAATTTTGGGGCAGACTTTTATGAGAAACAAATTTATTTTTGCTGCACAAAGTGCTAGAGAACAAAAGGATGAACCATAAACCTGGCCTAAAATAAAAACTGCACTGGTTGATCAAAAGCAAAGAGGAGACGGACAAGAGTACAATCACTCACACAGTGTGTGTGTGTGTGTGTTTGTGTGTGTGTGTGTGTGTGTGTGTGTGTGTGTGTGTGTGTCTGTGGTTTGTGATGTGTGTTTGTGTGTGTGTGTGGTTGTGTGTCGTTGGCGTGCCGTGCGTGCCGGTTTCGTGCGTGTTGTGTGTGTGTGTGTGTGTGTGCGTGCGTGCTGTGGCGTGTGTGTGTGTGGGTGGTGTGCGTGTGGTGTGTGTTTGTGTGTGTGAGTGTGTGTTGTTGTGTGTGTGTTCTGTGTGGTGTGGTGTGTGGGTGTGTGTTGTGTGTGTGTGGTGTTTGCGTGGTGTGTTGGGAGGAGGGACGATGCTCAGTGCACCTTGTGCAAAAGCCCATTGTAGCTGAATTCCATCACCAATTCTAAAGTCCAGAATTCAGTAATCTGTTCTTGTAAGTTTTTTCCCCCTTAGATAGTTCAAGACCAAATCTTCTTGTATGTGTTGCCTATCAGGTTTAACAAAATTGGTGAATTGTTTTTTTTTCCCTTCACAACAAAAGTTTATGATTAGTTTAGTGTGCCAAACCATATAGAATGACTTCATTTTGTTCCTGCAGGGTTTTCAGTAGCTTTTCTTAGACTTTGGAAAACACTCTGTGCTCCGAATCCGCCTACTGACATTCATTGTGGGTACAGTGAATTTAGGAAAATTGTTTTAGCACTGAGAACACTGAAGTAGAGTTAGTCTGTTCATTTTTTTTTCTTCCCCCTCGTGTACTCAGTTCACTCTATATGGAAAAAAAACGGCTGTTTTGGATGGAGTGATGTATTGAATTTTTTTTTCATTATACTTTTTATCGAATAGATTCAGAGTTAAAAACAAAGTTCTTTTTATGAGGTTACTTATGGCAAGTGTGTAGTGATGTGGAGTTACCTCTCTTGGCATGGTATTTCGCATAGTCATGTACACAAAGTCATGCAGGGCACCAGAGGCATTACCCAAAGCTGTGCCCTGATTGGCCCACTTCGGTCGGCTGGGCTATAAAGCACCGATTATCTTATCTTACACACAGCTGTCAATCCCACTCACGTGTGTGAGGTTTTAACTAATAAAAAACTGCTGAAGTATCAAATTACCATACAATCTCGATAGAATATCTAACAAAGAAGGGGAAAAAAAAACGAACCATCAAACATGATACATAATCAGTGTTGTGCAAGCAAAACATGCTCAAATAACAGGGAAGACTTGCTTCACTGCAGCATTGTATGGAAAGGGGTAATTGTTTTTTTCTCACAAAACCAGACACATGCATGCATACACAGACGACACCCATGCACATACACCTGCAAACACACAAACACACCCACACCATACAGCACACCCACACACACACGCCCCACACACACAGCACACACACGACAGAGCGACAGGCACACAGGGCGATAACACACACAAATACACAAAAACACACACAGACGCTCCACTCCCACCCCCCACACCCACACACATAAACACACACAAACTCATTCACACACAGAGATACACACACACACACACACACATCACACACACAGCAACACACGACAAACACACCCGCACAAACACATACACACACACACAAACATACACAAACACACACATACACATACACACACACAACCCACAAACACTACACATACACACACACACACAAACACACACACACACACACAAACACACACGATCACCCTAGCACACACACACACCACACACACACACGCACACCCACAGGGCACACCCACACTACACACACACACACACACCCACCAGAGCAATTACCGTTTTCCTCACACTCGACTCTTCCCCGTCCAGCGAAGAGCGAATGCGGGCGTGACCTGCTGTTGCTGACCTTGCCCGTGACAGTGGTTGTTTGCTACAGCCACGTGATCTGAGCGGTGCTGAGAGTCTGGATGGGCCACTGGCACTGTGACAGGAAGGTGGGGGGAGGATGGCAGGACGGAAGGGCAGGGAGGGGGGGGGGGGGGTAAAAGGGTGAAAGCAGTGACAAGACAGTAACAATGGTGTGAGTAGTGTGTAGTAACAATGATGAATAGAAACATCAACACAGTAAAGATTAGAAACAGAAACAAAACCAGAACAACCCTGAGTATTGATGACATTAGATCGTATGGTAACAATGGATCAATATGGTTTCAGCGACCCTAGAGCCCATGATCGAGGTGGTATCGGGCCATAGTTGTCTCACCACACTGCTCTATGGCTTGAAACCTGGGACTGGCTTACCAGCGTCACACCAGGAATCTGAACCATTTCCGACACCACTTGCCTCAGTAAAGTCATGGCATTAAGTGGCAAGCTAAGATTCTGGACACTGAAGTCCTCACGTGTGCTGTCCTGCCTAGCATCTTCACACATCCTGAAGCAGTCACAGCTTCGCTGGGGCAGTCATGTAATTCGCATGCCCGAGACATCGCTGGCCAAGAAACTATTGTTTGGCGGGAACTACAACAAGGAAAAACGCTCTCAATGTGAGGCCAGCAGAAACGTTTCAAAGACAGCCACAAATCTTAACTTCCCTTGAGCATTCAACATCACCACACAACAAGGGAGCAGACATGCCCAGGACCAGAGGCGGGTTGCTGATCAGTTGTCCGCAAAAGGTGCTGAAACCAGTGAAAGTACGGAAAGGCTGCAAGCAGAGGCAGTGGCATTATGATCTAGGAAGATAACCAGTGCCGGAACAGATCTCCAACTGTCCGCCACATCCCCTGTGCCATGACTGTGATGGTCTTTCCGGGTGCAGATCGGCCTGACCAGGCCATCTACGACTGCACACCTGATCCAGATGACTAAGATGGTCTTAGTCGACCTGTCGACAAAAACGACCTTAATGGATGACAGGCATAGACCAGCACGCCACAGGGAATACACAAGTGTCACGTTTTTGTGAAATTTGTAACCAGTGTGTGATCAAAGAATTTATTTTTACAAAAAATAGTCTGAAGCTACCAGCACGAATGGTCTTCATGCATTTTGAACAATATTTTGGCCAGCTGCATAATCTGCAATGCAATGATTGGCCAGCGCATAATCTTCAACCAATGATTGGCAGTGCAACTATCTTCAATCAATGACGGGGCCATGCATAATCTGTCAACCATGATTGGACCAGTGCATCACTTTCAATCAATGATTGGGCCAGTGCATCATCATTCACCCATATTGGCCAGTGCATAATCTTCAACCAATGATTGGCCAGTGCATCACTTCTTCAACATGACAGGCCAGTGCATAATCGTTCAGCCAATGATTGGCATGCAGTCATCTCCATCAATGATAGGCCTTGCATGCATCTTCACATTCAATGATTGGCAGTGCATAATTCTTCAATATCAACCTCCGATCGTTGGCCAAATCAAGACGGAAATAGCAACAACCACAACGCATGAATGCAAAATAACGGTTGTTAAAACACAGCCACGTCAGAGCTGACAAGAGAACTTACGACAAATATGTCCTGTTTTAGACATGATTAGTGACAGAGATCATAAAAAAATATGACACTGAACAACCTTCAAGAGGCGATCAACAGCAGGTTTCTGCTGATGACAAATGGGGGGAGGTGGGGGACATGGGGAAGTGTGAGAGAGAGAGAGAGAGAGCGGGATAGAGAGAGAGAAATGAGAGAGAGAGAGAGAGAGAGGTGTGTGTGTGTGTGTGTGATGTGTGAGTGTGTTGTTATGGGGGCACCTTGCTTGTCTCTATCTCAACTTCCTAGGATGGACATGTTCAAGTTCTCAGGTTCCTTGTCTACATAGCCAGTGTGAGTTACAAACAATGGCGATGTTTGGAGAGACTGTAATGATGCACAATTTGGCAAAAACAAAAAATTACGCTACACACCCACACACACAGCAACTACCTTACACATACACACACACACAGACACATACACACACTCACACACATCACACACACACACACACATACACACCCACACCACACACACATACATCACACACACACACACACACATTACACACACACTCACACATGCCACACCAACACACACACCACCACACACACACATACACACCCACACGACACACACACACACACACCCACATACACACACACACAAACACACATACACACACACACGCATACACACACACACACACCCCCACGACACACACATACACACACACGACACAACACAACAGTTCACACACACCACACATACACACAACACACACACACACGCACCACTCACACACCCACACATACACACACACACACACACACACACACACACACACACACACACACACACACACTACACACATACACACACAAACACACACACACACACACACAGGGAGGCACACAAGTAACATGACAGATTGCAATGATGAACAATTTAAAAAAAAAATTATACAAAACACACACACCACCACACACACACACACAGCACTCGCAGGCACACAAGTAATTGACAGATATAATGATGAACAATTGGAAAAAAAAAATGACGGCACACACACTACACCACACACACCCTCACACACATCAGCACACACCCACACACACCACACACACACAGAGGCACAGCAAGTAACGACAGATTGATTGACAGTCTTTATCCTATGAGCAACAGAAAAACAACGATGGTTTTTTTTTTTTCATATGACACCTTGTCCTTCACACAGTGAGGGCAGGTTGAACAAGAAAGCTGTGAAGCCGTAGTCTTGACACCAGAAAATAATTTTTCATCACACACCACACACACACACACACACACAACACACACACACACATCACACACACACACACACGTGTGTGTGCCATACAGCACACACATTCCACACAACAATTTTTTTTTTTTAAAAATTTGTAGACCATTTTAAGCGTTACATTAAGATTCTTTGCAGGTGTGTTGTATAGATGTTTACTAGAGTGACAATCTATATGCACTTAGAAAACCCACAATATGCATACACTTATTAATGCAGCTCTCTCCTCTCATCCGTCTCTCTCTCTCTCTCTATCGCCGCTTTCCGTCAAATATCACATATGTTGAAAGACATAAAACTGAAGGTACAACTACTACTACTACAACACACACAGACACAAACACAGATCACACACACACACACACGACCTTTTAAAAAAAACCTATCCTAAAGCGGGCCTCACCTTTTGACAAGATCTGCTTCACTGAGCTGCTATCAGACAAGTGTTCTGCCGAGGGCCCGTCAGGGTTGCTCTCTGAACTGTTCCCAGAGCTGGTGCGAAGCGATGTGATGAGGCCATGACACATGGGAGACCTGGACCCGTCAACTATTACAGGTCAACGGGACACACACACACCACAAACCTTTAGCCACCGATGGTGGGTTTATCTAGTCCGCCGTCGAACACCAGGTGTGTTCCACCTGTGCACAAGGACCTGAAGTGTGTCGGAGTCTACATGCATCTATGCGTGTGCCTGTGTTGAGTGTGGTGTGTGTGCCTGAGCATGCTGTGAACATGTGTCTGTGCATAGGCTGCAAGCAGTGTAAACATTTGCCTCATCACATGGTGCTTGGTACAAGCAAACACTGACTATGGTTATAGTAACTGAAAAATCATGATATGAATTGAAAAATCACTTCTTTCTCTAGGACGATACTTCAACAGAACATATTTGTGTACTATCCCTACTTAAACGACTTGTGTACTAACCATACAGTAAATGTCTTGTGTACAATCCCCACAGAAAACGACATGTTGTACTATCCCTACAGTAAATGACTTGTGAAACTAGTCCCCACAGTAAAGTCTGTGTACTGATCCCTACATAAACGACTTTGTACTATCCCCACAGTAAATGACTTGTGTACCTATCCCCACAGTAAACGTCTTGGTGGACTATCCCTACAGTAAACGACATCTGGACTATCCCTACAGTAAAACGACATGTTTACATCCCGGGGGGGGGGGGGCGGGGGGGGGTGTGGGGGGCCCCACATAAACGTCTGTGGACTATCCCAAAGTTAAACGACATGTGTATCTATCCTACAGTAAACGACAGTGTACTATCCTACATAAATGACTGTGTATCTATCCCTACATATAACGACATGTGTACTATCCCTACAGTAAACGACATGTGTACTATCCCTACAGTAAACCGACATGTGTACTACTCCCTACTAGTAAATGACATGTGAACTATCCCACATTAAACGACTTGTGTACTATCCCCTACAGTAAACGACTTGTGTACTATCCCTATCAGTACACACTTGTGTACTATCCCTACAGTAAACGACGTGTGTACTATCCCTACAAGAGTTAAAAAAACCCAAAACTTGGTGTACTATCCCTACAGTAAATACTTGTGTACTATCCCCACAGTAAACGTACTTGTGTACTATCCCGAACAGTAAACGACTTGTGTATCTATCTCTAACGACTTGTGGTCCTATCCTACAGTAAACGACTTTGTGGTAACTATCCTTACAAAAACATTTTTTGTGACTACCCAACAGAAAAGCATCTTGGGCACTAAATCAACAGATAAGCTTTTTTCTGTGCCTATTTTTAAACTGTTACAAGAAAAACACTTTGTTTACTATTCCCCACAGCAAGAAAAAAAATATTCTGGTGTACTATTCCGTACAGAAAAGAATTCATGTTGACAATCTTTACAGAAAAATATTCATGTAGTATCCTAAACAGAAATAATGAAATGTGCTATCCCAACAGAAAAAGTCATATGTACTAATCCCTACAGAAAAATTCATTGTACTATCCAACCAGGAAACTTCAAATGTACTAGTCCCTAGCAGAAAGATTCAAATGTGACCGAAAGATTTTCATGCGGTACTAAACGAAGCAGAAAAACTCTTGTGTACGTAAGTCAAATCCCTGGTTATAAAGATGCATGATATTGTGTGATCTCTATCCTAAATACCCTGAAGCCATCATCAAACCATCACAGCAGCATGGTCAGGTGGAGTAGCATTAAATACCCTGAGGCATCACCACTATCCACTGCATGGTACAGTGGAGATTGACAATAAATACCCTGAAGGCATCATCACTATCACAACATGGTAAGGGGGAGAGCATAAATACCCTGAAGGCATCATCACTATCACAGCAAGCATGGTCAGGGGAGAGCAGTAAATACCCTGAAGGCATCATCACTATCACAGGATATATCATAGGTATAGGGGAGAGCATTAAATACCCTGAAGGCATCATCACTATCACAGCAGCATGGTCAGGGGAGAGCATTAAATACCCTGAAGGCCATCATCACTATCACAGCATGGTCAGGGGAGAGCAAAAATACCCTGAAGGCTATCATCATTTCTATATACACAAGCATGGTCAGGGAGAGCATTAATACGCCTGAAGGCGCATCATCACCATCACAGCATGTCAGGGGAGAAGCATAAATGACCCCTGACGGCATCATCACTAATCACAGCATGTCCAGGGAGGAGCATTAAATACCCTGAAAGGCATCATCACAATCACAGCATATGGCCAGGGCGGACATTAAATACCCGACGGTATCAACACTATCACAGCAAAGCAGGGGAGAGCATAAATACCATGAGAGGCAATCAATCACTATCACAGCAGCATGGTCAGGGGATAGCATTAAATAATACCGGGCATCACACTATCACAGCCTGGTCAGGGGAGCGCATATAAATACCCTGAAGAGCATCATCACTATCACAGCATGTCAGGGAAAGCATTAAATACCTGAAGCACCATCACCATCACAGCAATCAGGTGCAGGGGAGAGCATATAAATACCCTGAAGGCAACATCACTATCACACAAGGTCGGGGAGAGTGCATTAAATACCCTGAAAGGCATCATCACCATCACAGCAGCATGGGTCAGGGGTAGAGCACCAAATACCCTGAAGGGGCATCATCACCTATCTCAGCATGGGTCAGGGGAGAGCAGTAGTTAAATACTACCCTGACGGCCATCATCACCATCACAGCAGCATGGCATGGGGCAGAGCATTAAATACCCTGAAGGCATCATCACTATCCCAACATGGTCAGGGGAGAGCATTAAATACCCTGAAGGCATCATCACTAACACAGACAAGTCAGGGAGAGCATTAACTAACCCAGAAGGCATCATCACAATCACAGCAGCATGGTCAGGGGAGAGCATAATACCCTGAAGGTATGCATCACTGCTCACAGCAGCTGGTCAGGGAGAGCATTAAAATTACCCTACCCTGAAGGTCATCTCATATCACAGCCTGGGTAAGGGGAGAGCTTAAATACACTGAAGGCATCAACACAATCACAGCAGCATGGTCCAGGGGAGAGCATTAAATACCCTGAAGGGGCATCATCACTATCACAGCAGCATTGGTCAGTGGGAGATCATTAAATTACCCTGATGGCATCATCACTATCACAGCATGGTCAGGGTAGAGCATTAATACCTAGAATGCATCATCACTATCACACGCATGGTCAGGCGAGCATTAAAACCCTGAAGTGTATCCCTCACTATCACAGCAATAGGGCAGGGGAGAGCATTAATACATGAAGGCATCATCACTAACACAGCAGCATGGTAAAGGGGAGAGCATTAAATACGCCTGTAAGGCATCAACACTAACACAGCATTGGTCAGGGGAGAGCATTAAATACCATGAATGAGCATCATACACTAACACAGCATGGTCAGGTGGAGAGCATGAAATAACCCTGAAGTGCATCATCACCATCACATCAGATGTCAGGGGAGAGCTTTAAATACCCTGAATGCATCACCACTATCACAGCAGGCATAGTACAGGGAGAGCATTAAATACCCTGAAGGCATCATCACTATCACAGCAAGGTCAGGGGAAGCATTAGCAACTACCCTGAAGGCATCAATCACCATGCACACAGCATGACAGGGGTAGAGCATCAAATACCCTGAAGGCATCATCACTATCACAGCATGGTCAAGGGAGAGCATAAAATACCCTGAAGGCATCATCACCCTCACAGCTAGCTGGTCAGGGGAGAGCATTAAATACCCTGAAGGCATCAGTCACTATCACAACATGGTCAGGAGAGAGCATTAAATACCCAGAAGGCATCATCACTAACACAGCATGGTCAGGTGAGAGCATTAAATACCCTGAAGGCATCATCACTATCACAGCAGCATGTCAGGGGAGAGCATTAAATACCCTGAAGGCATCATCACTATCACCGCAGCATGGTCAGGGAAGAGCATTAACGGTCTACTTTAGAATTTTCGATAATTTGTTTAAAAAACAGGTCTACATATCATAATAGACTTCAGAGGGTCTTCATTTTTTTTTAAAATCCGCCGGAAAATTTAATTGAAAAAAAACGCCTTTTGCACACCAGTTCAAACCCCGCGCGGTACAACCGAAAACCGTGACGTCAACTGAATGACTGGCCATCAGCCGCGACCTACACAACATGGCAACGCCAAGTGGAATCAACGTGAGTTGCGATCCCCCCTACACAGCCCAAGAAGTCACGAAAGTGTGGCAGATATTGTCTGTAGGCGAGTGCAACAGCTCAGCAGGAGAATGGAGTAGTTCTTTGCACACATTTGCCATCAGATCCAGATACTCGAAAGAAGTGGATTCAGATCGTGCAAACATGCCGGCCAACTCGTACCTTCCTTTTGGCACACCAAAACCAGAACTCGGCCGTGTTCAGCTTGCATTTTGACGCACTATTGTCTACCCTGCCAGCTATTCGCTGCTAGGTAGCTTTCAGAAGTGAGAAAGAAAAAGAATGTTACTCCCAGGGGCTGTGGCCCACAATCCACAAACCGCACCGTGCTTGGCATACCAACACATTTTCACAGTTTGTTTACAACAACAGCCACTGTATCAAACTGCCAGTCTGCATCAGCAACATGTACACGCACAGCATCGCTCTCCACAGCACCAGTGTGCTAAACGAGTGTACTGAAAGGTGTGAACAGCGTGAGAGAGCTTAATCAGAAAAGGGAACGCCCAAAGAGTAAGTCCCTTTTTTTTCTATTTGAACAGTATCATATGTGTAGTGGGGTGGGTTTGGGGTACATAGTTATGTGAAACATATCCATGTTAGTGTGTACATAGTTGGATAGTGACATTGCAAATGTTAGCGTAACTAGCAAAAGTATAGGTACTTCAAATGAATCAGAACAAACATGTGTTACATTTCACATGTGTTGGGGGGGCTGTAGTGTATCATTGAATTAATGGACAAAGCAGTGTTAAATTACGGCGATGTGATCTAACTCATGTGCCCTTGTCATGTTTGTGGTAGTGATGTGATGTTTGTGGTGACATGACAGTTGTGTACATGCCAATTGTGGGTTTCAGTGCTGGTGGTGTGTTCAGGTTCAGAGGTTTTGTTTAATGTCTTTTCATCGCCAGATGATATTACTCTCTGTGTGGGTGTGGTGTGTGTGTGTGTGTGTGTGTGTGTGTGTGGTGACTTGCAAGTTACATTTATAATGTGTTAAATTGTATTCGTACTGCTATCATTAATAGGCAGTTTGTGGGTTATGATGTTTCCATTGTGTTACAAAAAATGAAAGACAAAAGAAAACTGCCTTGAATCTTTTGTTCTTTGTTATTAGATGGTTGTAATATGATCCTCACCTATGTTATAGAACGATTTTAATGTAGGTTTCTATCAATAGTTTATTTTTTTTCCATCGACTTTCATTCATGGCCCGTAAATCCAAAGGAGATAACTTTGTTAGTTTCTGTTGCTGCGATTGATATATATATTCGGACAAGTGTGATGCCAATTTTAGCTCAATCTATTGGTGCAGATGAATCAACTACCGTACTCTGATTTATCATTATGATAACATAGTATTTCTCACTGCATTTAAGCAGTACCCTTTAACTGATACCTCATGTGGAACCCTGCAGGGCGTTGCAAGTGTAAATGGTAAACAATTACCATTCTTGCAGCCGATGACTTGCTGATGATATTGGCTGAGACACGTGATGAGCAGTACCACCAGATGCAGAAGAAAGTTGTGTGGATGATCCGTTGCATGATCATTCAAATGATGTGGCTCAAGTAAATCAATACCAGTTGTCAAGAGATGTAGTTGGCAGGTATGAATATTAATAAATATAAAACATGTGTGTGTGTGTGTTGTGTGTGTTGTGTGTTGTGGTGTGAGTATGTGTGTGGTGTGCTTGCGCCCACACAACACATTGCACATGCATTTGGTTTAGGCAAGGGTTTTCTTCATTCTTTGTGTTGCCAAAGAAAAATTTATATGTAATTGTACTTCATCAGTTCCAGTGAAGTAAAAATGGTGAAAGTAACAAAAAATATCATTCACTTCTTTTATTTTGCGTAGAAACCTTTGAAACCTTGATTGGACCCAAGAAACAGAAGTCTGTGACACAGTAGTAGCGGGTAGTAATTTCAAACGACTTCATTTTAAAACATAGAACTTTTATATGTCTGCACAGAGTAGAATATTATATATAAATTTACTGTATACACTTGTGCACTTGAACTGGGAAGGAGGTGGGTGGGATGGGAAGAGTTTTTCTTTTTTGAGTACAGACTGTGTCATTGTGGACTCTTGCATGCATGGATTCCCACCTATCATGTCAGATAATAGATATGAACTTTAGGGAAACCCTGCACCATGTGTGATCATAAGTATAGCAAAAAAGATTGCATGTATAATTCACTCAAATATGTTACCTATGAACTTAGATTGCATTCATGTTTTCCACACAAATATGTTTATACCTAAGAACTTTAGGGGCACCGATGCACATAGTGTGATCAAGTAATAGCGGGAAAAGATTTCTTGAGACTGTGCAAAAGCTTGATACTGATGCCATAACATATAATCTTCCTTAGACAGCAATCAAAAGCTGGTCATGTTAATATGGCTTTCAATGATTGCAGTCCTGCCATTCACTAATACAGTGAACAATTCCACACGCTATAAATGCAATTTTGGGATGGGGGCCAAAAGAAATAAAATGATTTGATGGCCAAAGTAAGAAGGAAATCACTACTAAGAACATAAATTCCACTGTTTTTTGTAATCAATCTATCAACTATAAGTCACTGAGGGCGCAAACCGTCAAATGAAAAATTAATATAGAGCTCTGAGCTTCCTTCCAAGCCATCATCATCATACCCATAGTGTCTCATAAGGAATGTCACTGAACATATGGATTATTACACAGCAAGGCATACACATCTTTTTTTTATCCACAATCACCTGTAAAATTGAAGAAAATGCTTGTCATGAAATGATGAATACATTTACACTACAGTTGGGTTAGTATAAAATATTATAGTGTTTGTTTTGAAACCACCACGTGCCCTACGTTTCCAGCCAACATACATGCATGCCCAGGGGCCAAACAGCATAAAATTAAACATGTTTTGAAAATATTCTCTAAGTCCGGCAATGTAGGCAAGAGATTACTGTACGCATGCAATAACGACTCACAGCACGCCACATGATTATAATCACACACCATGATATTTGATCAGCACAACACTCAGTAAATACATTATTTTCTTTGCATGTAACACTTTTTTTTTTAAAACACTCTTTGAGAATAAGTAACACAACATCTTTCCTTTTTCTTTAACTAGAAAATTGTTCCAGCTTCGCGATTAAAGAATCATAACTACTAATTAGTGATTAAACATTTATACACCCCGCCCCCTAGTGCTACACACTTGTAAATGGTCCGCACAGACAATGACCACATGATGATTAGAGACAACACATAACTTGCACAAAGTTGTTTTTAAATAAATAAATAAAAACGCTTAGATAGGCCTGCTTGCACGAATTTCTATTCTAAAATCTTTATTGGCTTGGCCAACAACCACAATCAATTTAAAACTGAAAACTATCCGTCCAAAAAAAAGTCAATATTAAAAATAAAAAAAAGAGTTGTCCCTACAGAGCAGGCAAAGGGCTATTTAAAGGCATGCGCCATGATAGTATATATGACTGATATAAAAAATAATTTAATCTGATATCCGTACTTCACTTACCTCTGAGAGGAGAACAAACGACTGAGTCCGAAAACATCATCGTGATCATCTCCTTCTCCACAACTTTCTTCTTCGAATTCGGAACCATGCCGGTTCAAACTGAATAAGGTAAAGGCCTTGACAGAACATCTCCAGAGTCACACTGCGTCGCAATCATTAGTCACTGCTTATCACCATGATAAAGTTAAGTTCGAGCAAGACTGAGCAAGAACCATCAGAAGCGGCGTTCTGTCAGCCATCACACTGTCCATCAGTTGACGTCATATCCAAGAGCATTAAGCCATGTCCACGATTTAGGTTATGACCTCAGCCTTATTTCTTGATTAACATGTGAAAATGCACAACTTACGCGATTCGATTTCGTGAGATCGGGAGCGAATCGGAATGTTTTATTTTACCATTAATCAACATTTCTATTTCTGCATAAGCTGACCAATGAACGAAAACCTCTAAAGTAGACCTTAAACTACCCATAGGCATCTCACTATCAGCAGCAGCATGGTCAGGGGAGAGCATAATTACCTCTGAAGGCATCACACTATCACAGCATGGTCAGGGGGAGAGCCATTAAATACCCTGAAGGCATCATCCTATCACAGCAAGTAGTCAGGGAAGAGCATTAAATACCCTGAAGGCATCATCACAATCACAGCTATGGTCAGGGGAGAGCATTAAATCTCCCTGAAGTCAGTCATCACTAATGCACAGCACATGGTCAGGGAGAGCATTAAATACCCTGAAACGGCATCATCACTACCACAGCAATGTCAGGGGAGAGCATTAAATACCCTGAAGGCATCATCGACTATCACAACCATGTTCAGGGGAGCCATTAACATACCCTCAAGGCATCATCATCCATCACAGCAGCATGGTCAGGGGAGAGCATTAAATACCCTGAAGGCATGCATCACATCACCACATGGCAGGGAGAGCAATAAATACTCCTGAAGGCATCATCACTAATCACAGCAAGCATGGGGGGGGTCATGGGAGAGCATAAATACCATGAAGGCATTCATCACTACTATCCAGCAGGCATGGGTCGGGGAGAGCATTAAATACCAGTACGGCATCATCACTAATCACAAGCATGGTCAGCGTGAAGCATTAAATACCAATGAAGGCATCATCACCGAGTCTCAGCATGGTCCAGTGGGAGCCGCATTAAATCCTCTGCCGGCATCATCACGTACACAGCATGGTCAGGGAAGCAATAAATACCCTGAAGGCAATCACCACTATCACAAGCATGGTCCGGGAGAGCATTAAATACCCTGAAGGCATCATCAACTATCACAGCATGGTCAGGGGATAGCACTAAATAACCCTGAAGGGCATCATCACTATCACAACATGGTCAGGGGAGAGCATAAAACACCTGAAGCATCATCACATCACAGCAGCATGGTCAGGGGAGAGCATTAAATCCCTGAAGGCATCAATCAATATCACAGCATGGAAGGGGAGAGCATTTAGTACCCTGAAGGCATCCTCACTATCCCCGCAGCCATGGTCAGGGGAGAGCATAATAGCCCTGAAGGCATCATCACTATCACAGCATGGACAGGGAGAGCATAAATAGCCTGAAGGAATCATCCTATCCCAACATGGTCAGGGTAGAGCATTAAATAGCGCCGTGAAGGCATCATCCACTAATCACAACATGGTCAGGGGGAGAGCATTTAAATACGCCTGAAGGCATCATTCACCATCACAGTCAGCATGGTCAGGGAGACATTACAAATACCCTGACGGCATCATCCACCATCACAGCACATGGTCAGGGGGAAAGCATTAAATGCTGACGACTGACGTGCTGACCCTCGGGGCCAATCCAAAAGTCAGGACAAGACTGCACTTCACCATGGCATCTGCTGGGGAGCGGGGAGCACGAAGGGGCGTGCGAAGGACCTGGGCGTCAGGCCCCCATCCCCGTCTACACTGTGGACAGACATGGTGGCTCTCAGGAACATGGCCTCCTGCACTAAGCTCACTATCAGACCAGCCTTTCCTGGCTGTGTGTATAAAAGGGATGAGAAACTCTGCCCTGTGCAAGATTTGAATCTCATGGACTATATAGTTATCTCCCTTTAGAGACAAGTGCCCTAAGAAAGATGTATGTGAGTTTCCCACGTAACAAAATTCTTTGCATGCCAGAAGACAGTGTACCTCATAAAAGTATACCGTACGGAAGCAAATCACTGATCTCTGTTGAGGTATGTAGCGCGTGTGAGTGTGTGTGTGTGTTGTGGTGTGCGAGTGTGTGTTATGTGTATGCGTGTGTAGTGTGTGTGTGTGTTGTGTGCGTGTGTGTAGGTGTGTGTGTAGTGCGTGTGCCCATCTTTTAACCCTTACCTGTGCTATGCCCTGCACACAGGCACTTGTAAAGCTTGATCCCCTGCGCAAAGAGCGCTGGCTATCGAAATTTACCAGTCTGACCTTTTCAAATCAGCACCCACACCCCTTTCTTCACTGCCACTGGGACTGTCTGTGACAACAGGAAACGGATATCCTAGCGTGAAGAACACAGATGCGCTGACCTCTGACCCATCCCTCCTCATCACCTGTGTCTGCACGTTTGATGTGTATGGCTGACTGGAGCTGTCGATGACGGGCACGGCAGTGTGTGTCATCATCTTAACACGTCACTTGTGGTGTCCGCCCCGCCCGGTCAGCGTCATACCCATCATCGTCATTGTCTTGGCACAGTGGCGCCTCCTCCGGCCGACTTGGCAGACAACTCTTCCCTCAGCCAGGTAGGGAGCCGTGATAAAAGAGAAAACTTTTACCAGCGCCGGTGTGTCGAAGTGGTTTAGCGTCGCGGACGAATCCCGGCTGGGAGGGTTGTGGGTTATCGAATCCGCATCAGGTCATGTGGGTTTTTTCCTATCTGCCCCGACCGCTCCTACCCAGAGCTTGAGTTTGCTGCGGACTCAGTTTAGGAAGACTGGAGACCACACAGTCGCTAGTATTCATCCACTTACTGGTGGCGTCTCTGAGAGTGTTGCACAAATTCCTACAACACTGCAGGTGCCTGTATCTCTTGGGCTGGTTGGACGCCGGGATATATTATGTAATTGGGAGCTAGAGTACAGCCCTGATCATGTAGTCTCTCAACCAAAATGGAAATCCGGGATCATCATCTTAACAACCACATTCTCATCGATCAGCATTAAAAAAAAATTCTCAAATCTGTGGCCCTTCAGCCCTCTCTCATGGTGACCACAATGTTCGATGTCCCTCAATGCCCAGCGTCAGGTGTCTTGGTTTGGTTCCGTCGGGTCACCGGTATCGCGAGTCGTCAAGGGGGGGCAGTCGTTGGCACGTGGAGTGGCGCCCTCCGGAGGGAGAGCTCACACACGGCGGCTCCCGACTAAGCAATTATTTGAGTTCGAAAGTAGTGGGCTTAGTAGGTGGTGTCCTCTATGTTAGAATCAGAACAGGCGCCACTGGCACACCAACCCCCGAAGTGACTCGGCAGGCATGCAGTCTCTCCTCCGGTGGGTTGCCTCTTGAACGACTGACATTGACTGCTCCTGTAGATTGCCGGTGCGCGGGGCCTTGCGTTGGGCTGACCGGGCTGTGCAGTGGAACGGGGTGTCGGAATGAGCGGCGTGGAGTGCACTGCCTCTGAGGGTGGGCGCAGGATGGTACAGCGAAAAAAAAAAAGAAAAAAAAGAAAAGAGAAAACTTGTATTTGCAGGCGAGCTCACACAACACACACACACACCACACACAAACACACATGCACACACACATTTACACACACAGCCACACAACATTTCACACACACACGACGCACACACACACACACGGACTACCACACACCCCACACCACACAACACACACACACGCCACACACACACACACACACACAGATGGACAGACAGAAAGACCGAGACCACACATGGCCCGGGCAGACACATACACCACACATACATACACTCACACACATCACATCAACTCACACACACACACACACAGACGACAGACAGAAAGACAACACACAGACACATAACACACACACACGACACAGCACACACTGACACTGTCAGACACACACACACACCACACACACACACACACACACATCACCCACACACACACACACACAGATTGAACAGACAGAAAGACAGACACGACAGGGCAACGCAGACACATACACCCACACATACATACCTCACGACACACACATACTCACACACACACACACACATTCAGAGCTGACAGACGAGAAAGACAGAACAGACACAGACACATACACACACACACACACCCTCACACTGACACAGCAGACACACACACACACACACACACCACACACAGCACAGATTGGGACAGACAGAAAGACAGGACACACAGGCACGCTAGGACACATACACACACACATACATACACACACCCACACACATACTCACACACATCACATACACACAGACTGACAGACAGAAAAGACAGTGACACACAGACACACACACACACACACACACTGACACAGGCAGACACACACACACATACACATAACCACGATACCAACATACACTCACAGACACAGGCACAGACAGACAGACAGACAGACACTGACTGACTGTCAGAAAATCATTATACTGTCAGATTAACCATAAAGTGTTTACAGACATACACATGCACACACACACACACACACACACACCACAACACACACACAGACACACACACACTACACACACACACGCACACCCACACACAACACACACACACACCACCACCCACAACAGTCACACACCCTCACAAATACCACCACACACACACACTCACACACAGCCCACACACACACACACTCACCCACACAGCCGACACCGCACACATAACACACTATTATATCTTCTAAATTTCCCACAATCTATATTTGCAAGTACTATTTCTGGTGTTGATTCAAGTCTGTGTCTTCAGGCACTAAAATCATCAAAACTGCAGAATAGATCAAAAGATAACTGAAAATTAGCAATTTAATTCATGCTGCTACTCTATCCAAGCAACGACAATTACTTACTGCTAGGAGAATACCATCACACTTGTTCCCACCTCATTTAATGATAAGGAGACAGAGCTGCATAAACAAGGTGCAAAATGTATTCACAGTCTCTCAGGATGAATTTTCTACTTCGTTCAAACACAAAATAGTATCGTGTAATCAACTGTGCATGGAACCTATTTCCAGAATTCTTTTAAAAAATCAGGCACAAGAAGCCTATTTACACAGATTTTAGTTATTTCAAACATTAAAAACACACTCCCAAACACAGCAGAATGCTTATTCTCCCCTTTGCATAGGAGGAAAGGCGGGATGCATTTACAACCAAATTCAGTAAAAATGCCTTATTGTGGGAATGTGAGTATATCAGATTTTCTGGAAAGACTTTCGAGATTCTGAAAGTCAGCCTGTTCAACACTTGTAAGAATTTGCCCTTATAACTGTTGGACATTATATTATTTGGCATGGATGAGAAAAAACAAAAACCAACTGGATATGCCAGAAAAACAAAAACCTGATAATTGTAACCCTTTCACCGCCATAGGCCGCCTTTTTGCGACGACAGCGTGAGCGCCGACGTCGCCAATATGGCGACAAAGTAGCGTGACCTAACTCCCAATACACTCACGATTCCTATCTTCATGAGATAAAAAGCCAGCAATAAACGTCATAGTTGGGGAGGATGGTTTTGGCCCGTGCTCACAGCCATTTGCTTGGCAGAACACTATTCAGTTTAGTGTTTTATCGACTTTATTCCGATTAGTTTTACCGCATTCATCACATGACGCACCACCAGCACTTTATGTACTCGACCTATGCCGTACATTTACCACAGATCAAGTGCTGGGAATATTGAATACCGTCAGGTTGATCCTAATACAGATGAAGAAACCCAGACAGTCTCGAGTAAAGAACTATAGTGGAGGGCTTGACCGAATATTGCAATGCGAGGCGTTGGCCGTGCTCAAATGAGTTGGAGGAAGACTGAACGAGCGCCCACTTACATCCCTAACCGCGTTGCCACAGTGTATTGTGCTTTGATGCCAGCCAGCACTGACAGCCTATTCACAACTCTAATGTGAGTTAGCAACAAGAGACTTTAGGCAACGAACTTCACAGCATGCTGTGGGCCGAATCTATGCTGGACTAGGTCGAAGGGGGCGATGCTGACTGACAATAGAGGTGAGCAGTCACACCGTGTATTGGAGTGGGGTGTACCAGCATGATCATATATACAGCCGAACTAAAGTTAAGGTGGCCAGAAGAAGAATCATCTCTCATAACCCCAAAAATCAAAGCAATCACCTTCACACTTGAAATGTATTAATACGACCTTGAGTAACCTTTCGATTCATGTAAACAAAACTCACCAACAAAGAAATTTTCAGTCGCGCAGTCAAACGTCGGAATAACCCCCACCCCCCTTTAGAGAAAAGTTGCATAGAACGAGTTCTTTCGAGTTTTGGTCAAGTTCGTAACGGGTGTGCCCACCCCCGGCTTCAAACATTCCCGATCCGTGAGCCGCATGAGTTCACCGTTCTGGAGTGCATCGTTGAAGATTGCCTAACCACTCGTGCTGCCAGGAACCGTAAGGAGCTGTCGACATCAGCATGTGGGGGAGGTGATGTCCCTCACAACCGGGGGCCGGCGCTCAATGATAACGCCAGAGGTGTTCTATGGGCGCCAAGTCGGGTGATCGGGCTGGCCAGATTCATCCTCAACAATCTGCTGACTGCATGCCAGTGAACATCTTGGACCACCTACGCGATGAGTGGGTCGCGTTATCGTCTTGAGTAACGCGCGGCAGGCACCCTGGCTTTGGCAGTGAAGGGAGGATCGAGAGGCGTCACGATTTCATCCCTGTACCGTAACGCCGGTACGATTTCCTCAATATGGAGTACAGTGGGGTCCTCCCAGAGCAGATGGAAGGACCAGCCCACACCAAAACTGAAAACCGCCTCCGAACCTGTCACTGTTCCTGGACACAGGCGTGCGATGAATACGTTCACTCTGGACGTCTCCAAGCGTGTATGGCGGGCATCACAGGAAGACAGAGTAAACCGGGGGAGAAAACTCGTGTGCTGTAAAGAGTACCCTGCCCACTGCTGTCTGTTCCAGACGTCGATGGTTTTGGCAGAACGCCATCCTGGCCCGGCGAGTGACGCTGTGAGAGGTGGCACACACGAGACAGTTCTCCTTGAGAGTGCAGGCGCACCCACGCAGGACGACGGGTCACCGACATCGACTTGGTGACGATGGAAGCGGCCCTGAGGTTGCCTATCAACGTCCTGGCGGGTGATGGATGGGTGACGTAGAGCCAAGACCTGGAGGTAGCGCTCGTCTCTTCCACTGTACATCTTGGCCGCGCCAGGGGGACGACCGAGTCGCGACCTGCGCAGTACTTCGCGGTAGTCTGAAGCGTTGGAGTGGAGCCGCTGAATACCAGAGGGCTATATACTCCTAGCCGTCTGGAAACTCTCTGCCAGAAACGCCGTCTTCAGCCATCCCAACGCCCGTCACTCGATCCTTCTGTTGTCAGTTATCGTTCTTGGAGGGCATGTCTTAATCAGAGCTCTGGTGCGTCGCGCCCTAAATACCCATTCCTGTGAACTTTCATTGAAAGTGGTTCAGTATAGCCATGGTTTTGTCGTGCAAAATGCCAAAAAACCAATACTGCAATAACTGCTTCTGTCAGAGCTTAAATTCCGAGACAAAGTATCAAGCAAAGTCTGCGTGTTTAGACAACCTGTTTCACTCCCCTAAAAATGGTGTTGCGAACTGCAATTCGTTGCAAACAAGGTCAGGGCACGTGCAGCAGTGGGAAAGGCTTTTGAAAACCCAAGTTGACCATTTTTTTTACGTCACGGCTGTTGTAGGCATGAAAAATCCATACTGGAAAGCAGCTGAAATCAGAGGCCTTGGGCCCAGCTAACTGTTATTTTCCGCAGAAAAGAACACTGAATGGCAAGGTTCAGAGACAAACAGGCACATGAATGACTTTGGTGTTCAAAAAAAATTATTACTGTTGAGAGTGAAAGAGACGTGTGTTGAGTGTGTGTTTGTGTGGTGTGTGTGTGTGTGTGTGTGTGTGTTGTTTGTGTGTGTGTGTGTGTGTGTATGTGTGTTCCCCTTTTTCTTTCTTACATGTTGTACCAGTTAGGATAAGACTTTTGTGGTGTGTGTGTGTGTGAATTGTGATGAGTGTGTGTGTGTGTGTGTGTGTTGTGTGTGTGTGTGTTGTGTGTTGTGTGGTGTGTTGCCCTGCTATTGGAGTATTTGTTATATTGTGGGCTGATTCTTCCACACTTTTCCCGATGGAAATACCATACTTTTTCTTGTCTTCAATTGTGAGTGGGAGTATTTTTCCACCCTTGTGAGAGTTATGTTGGCATTCTTTCTTCATTTTTTACGTTTAGAAGAAACATCACCTTCTTTATTTTTTTAGTTTGCATTTTTTTTTCAACTTGAAATCACAAAAATTTGAAATTGTTGTGACCTTACCATTACTAACATAATATAAGATAATAAAAGTATACATGTTCTCCTCCATATTACAAAAAATAGCATGAGAATATGTTGGTGTAGTTTTCAGAGATATCCGACGTTTCACATATGCGGGTATAAAATAAGAGCTTTTTTTGGAAAAATGGTTGGCGATGGGGATTTATGCAAAATAAAATGTCTGGCGAAGAAAGGGTTAAAGGAAAATATTTATATATAAATGTAGAGATAAAACAAGACACAACCTAATCTCAACATGTATTTAGGAAGGAGATTGACTATGAGACATAAGATGGAGAAATATATGTTCCTTAATGGAGATAATCTAGCAACCTACTTAACCTATAAGTCACCTTATATCAAAATAACTATGGAACTAATTGTTATATTAACGTATCATACGTCGTGGTATGTGGCAAGTGTGTTTGTATGTTGCGTATTATGTTAATAAGTACTGTAACTCTCTTTATCTATTTAATGTCGTCCACAAAACCTGGGTACACGATTAACTGCCAGTTAATGGAATTTATGTCGGTGTGTGCCCAAGGTGTAAAAGAATTAAAAACCAAACCTCAGTAATTGTGAAAAAAATGCGATGTACAATTGTATCGTTTAAATATGTGCGCACAATGTAATAATGTATTATTTAGTTAGTGCAGTTGTCATTGTATATTTAAACAATGAACACAAAAAAATGCCTTATGTGCTTGCAGACAGATGCATCACAGCTGATCATATTCTCTTCATGTGCCGCTATCAAAAACAAGTTCTACCGCTTGCTTATCTACATATAACATGTTAGAAATAGTTCTGAATCCACCGTGTATGGTAACCTATGAATTTTTATTTTTAAATCAAAAGCTCAGATACGGTTAAGTACTAGTATTTCTCACCATTTTATATTCTCAAACTTTTGAGGTTAACTTTAAGTGAGTCCATCATTAGACCTACTGCTACTTTACATAAAATAATGTAAGGCCCATCTTCATTCCTTCCCCTACTTCTCACTGAGCACTTCTTCTCTCTCCACATCAAAACCACATGAGTTTTTCTAGCATGTCGTTAGATATTGTTTTAGGGTTTGGTTTCGTTTGATTATGGATTGTTAGTTATGGGGTTTGATGAGTGTGGTGATTTTTTTTTGTTTTTTTTACTCTCTACCACTATCACCTAGAGTGGATAGACGAGTAGATTTGCAACTAACAACAGCACGACACACACACACACACACACACACACACACACACACACACACACCTGGCATAACAGCAGTGAGTCGAACCGACGAGGCCTCCGAGGAATACTCGACGCCCCTGCCTCATGACTGACGTGGACAATGCTGTTGGTGGAATGATAGTTTCAAATCTACTGGCTGAGGCCCCCGTCTGCATCCACCAATCAAAAACAGATGATGACACCGATGACATCACTAGACGGTAGAATGATAACAAGAATAAAAAAAACTGAACGCCATTACCACATACCATGGCTTATAACAGATGGCATGGTGGAGTGTCCGACTTTGGCCCTGGTCAACAGACATGACCACCACGTCTATTTGAGTCCTATCCAAACAACAGCCCTGTCGTTCTGTTCTTCTTACCTGTGAGTAGCTGTCCCCTAGGGACTCCACCCTAGTCACGATAGGTCATAAGTCAACCACTGTGACCTCTGTCTTCAGAATGTTATAACAATTAAGCTAGCCCAGACGGCAAAACAACAGAAAACTGGTGGGTTTGGAACAAGACAATGGCATGAAGGGGAAACGTACTATAAAAGGCACCCTGTTCCGTTCAGGTCCTCCACAGTGAGAGTTGCTTTGTATCTGTGGCATCAAAACATAAGATACCCCTGTCATATGTTGGAAAATAGACGAATCAAACAAAGGGAACCAACACCAAAGGCACCTGGCTCTCGTTCACGCAGTGGATGGGCACCAACACACACAGGACGGCCCTGTCCATCCTGGGGACATGCAATCAAATAAAGGGAAATCACCTCTCTTGATTCCCTTCATACCTCCACAGAGGAGCTGCAGTGTGGGATGGTATCACACACGCGGACGTGCCTGTCACTGTGGGGATGATGCCAAACAAATAAAGGGAAAACCACATCTACAGGCACCCTGGTTCCATTCAATTTGATGACATCAACACATGGACGTGCCCTTGGTCTTGTTGGGGATAAGCAATCAATAAAGGGAAACCACTACTCCAGGTGGCCCTGGATCCTTTCATGTGATGGCACCAACGAGCACATGACGGCCCTGACGTTGGCGGGAGGTGGGTGGGGTTGGGTGGGGGTGCAAAACAAACAAAGGGAAAACCACTCATAAAGGTGCCTTTGTTCCTTTCATTTTACGGCTCCAACACATGGAACGGCCCTGTCATTGTGGGATATGCAATCAAATAAAGGGAAATCACTCTCTGGTTCCCTTCAGGTCCTCCACAAGGGAGTTGCAGTGTGTGCGTGGACGCCCGACCACACATGACAGCCCTGTCATTGGTAAAGAGGAGGAGCCGAATAGCTCAGTTGGAAGACACACGGAACTCGTGATCCCTGGGGTTGCGGGTTCAGAATTTTCGTTAGCAGGGGGGATTTTCTCCTTGGGTTAACATTGTTCTGACTCCAGTTTCCCCCATACAGTCCTTCGAAAGAACTATAAACCGAGGATCCGTGTGTGAACCAGCCGCACAACAACTTGCACACACGTAAAATCCCATCACCAACTTTCGGAAGAGAAGGCCAGTGATTGCCGTTGGGTATGGGATGACACGTACACATAGCATGCACCTTCAAACCAAAGAATGGGAGTATGGCTGCTTTAATGTGGGATAAAAAAATACGGTCATACACACAAAACTCCACTGCTTCTATACAGACAGTGTCCGCAGGAGTATCAGCCTGCGTATGCAAAAAAAAAAAAAAACAAGGGTAAAGTGGCGATCAGACCCCGCTGACAACCTGGCCGTACAGTGCAGTGATACACCAGCCGTGCAATCAGCCGTTCTCGACGCCCCTGTGGAACTCTCCAGTCTGGATCACAAGAAATCCCTGCCACCTCCGCCCCGCGCCCCCCTCCCCCAAATCAGCATGAGTATCCTGGAGTTGCGAACTTCACTATTCAGAGAAAAAAAAAAACCAAAATTCTTTCCCTTTTAACATATTTTGTTCTTTTGTTACAACAGAATGGAATATCGAATCGACAGAACTATTAACCAAAAAAAACACACAACAAAAAAGTCAAAACAACTGATACTGCGTTCAGGCTTTCCACACCAAAACTTGGTTTTTAAACTTTTTTTTTGAAACATTTTCTTTTCTACATTTAACCCAAAAATACATGACAACGAGCTACCAAAGAGAACAACATTATACAGTGCAAAAGTAAGGTCAGTCTAGTTTTTTCCCCCCACACAATGTTTGAAATAACAAGCAATTAAAAAAAAAAAAATAGAAGCAAACAAACAAAAAAACTTTTTTAATCAACAACAAAGATAAAAAAGAATTCTAAACCCTTCTGTACTGAGACATAAAATCTTGTGTATCAACAGCCATAAAAACTGTCATTTATTTTTCTTCTTTTTACAATTTTTTCCCTCAGAAAACTTGCCTGACCTGAACTTCGCTTCTAGAAGGTGCACGTGCGGGTGGAGAGCGCCGTTTGTCTCCACTTGTAAATGCAGAGGATTTCCTCCGTGGGCAAAAACATTTGCCTAGCAACACGTTCTCTGTGACCTTGCTTGAACTCTGTGAGGGTGTGAGACGGTGAACAGCGTAAATTAGTTTCACACACACACACACACACACACATCACACACACGACCCAGCCTCACACGACACATATCCCCCCCCCACCCCCTCACACACACACACACACACACATCAACCCACACACCCCTCGAACACAGACACTCTAACCCCCCCACCCCCCCCCCCCCCCCCCCCAACACACACACACCGCACACACCTACGCTGATAATCTCCACAGGAATCAAAACAAACTGAACAGAGTCGTCTTTTATCACGCTGTCTCTTGTCTTGTCTGGGCCTCTTTTCTCTTTCCCGTTGTCACGACTACCACACTGAACTTCGCCGTGACACTGTGTCAGCTGTAAACCACCCAACCAAAACAAGTTGATACAAAATGAGGCCGCTCAAACAGCCAACCAAAACAACTGATACAAAAGTAGGCTGCTCAACAAACACCAACCAAAACAACTGATACGAAAAGGAGGCTGCTCGAACAACCAACCATAACGAACTGATACAAAAGGAGGCTGCTCGAAACAACCACCAGTAGCAATGATACAGCTCAGGATTTAAACAAAATGGACAGAGGCGTCTTTCACGCTGTCTCTGTCCTTGTCGCCTCTTTCTCTATTCCCGTTTCAAGACTACCAAGCACTGAACGTTATCGCCGTGACACTGTGTCAGCTGCAAACCAACCAACCAAACAACGTGATACAAAAGGGAGCCGCTCAAACATAACCCAACCAAACCAACTGATACAAAAGGAGCCGGCTCAAACAACCAACCAAAACCACTGATACAAAAGAGGCTGCTCAAACAACCAATCAAAACATTAGATCTAAAAAGGAGGGGCTGCTCAGCACAAGAGGTCGGAACCGACCACTGAAAAGCTCAGGCCTAGGAGGCAAACGCTACTCCACTGGCAATAGATATCAACCCCACCGTTTTGGCTGCGACCAGTCTGGAAATAAAGGAGGGGAGAACACTCCATGCATTCTCAACAATGGAGGCCACAGCTGGTCAACTGGCTGGAATAGACTCTGTCATGGTCATATTTATGTTTCTTTACTGCTTATGGTAATATTATAAAAAGATATATATAAATATAATATAATATATAGATTAGTGTGGTTGAAAAATACCAAAATGATTTTGATAGAGCAGCTCGACGCCCTTGGGAGCAACAATTGTTAAAATAGTTTTTAAAAAATAGAATCTATACAAATTTGATTTTCGAGCGCGTGTAGCGCTGGTCATCAGGATGGTTTTTGGTTTGCCCACCCGTGCCGATGTAAATAGCGTGTGGGCTCCCGTTTGCAGTTGTTTGCAAGTGCGGTGGCTGCAACTTGTTTTTATGGCGGGCTTTCCAGGTTTTTTGTTTTGGATTATTCCACAACAACGATTCCATTTATGCCTGGGGGGGGGTTGCAGTTGTTTACTATTACTGTTTGGGGGGGGGTGGGGGTGTGTTTAAAGTTGCGGAGTGTGGGTTTGCATAGTATTAACCATTTTCAAGTTAAACAAAGGTTGCACCTTTTTGAAACATTGCTGTATATGTTCTTTATCTGCTGGATGATATATGTGATGCTTATACTATTAATTAGTTTTTCAACGGTGATATTGAGGCATATATTTGGGGTATTTTTTTAATCTACATATTGTAACATTGTGGCTTATGATTTGTTTCTTTTTTCTACTTACAGGGACATCGAGGTCTTGGTTTATGCGTTCTTTATATCTACTTATGGTCATATTGAGGCTTATGTTTATGGTCTCTTTCACCCGACACTGAGGTGATATTAAGGGCTTACTCTTACACTTCTTTATCTACTATAGTATATCCATGCTTATAATGTTTTCTTTATCCTTTTATGGCGATGTTCGATTTACCATATCTATATTCTTATCTACTTATGGTGATATCCATGCTATAATGTTTTCCTTATATCATTTATCTGTTTATGGTGAGGGTGATTATATATCCATATCTATATTCCTTCACTTACTTATGGTGATAATCCTGCTTAGATGTTTCTTTATCTGTTTATGGGCGAATGTTGATTTTTTCATAAACAATATTTCTTTATCTACTTACGGAGATTATCCATACTTTATAAGTATCTTTATCTGTTTTATGGCGAGTTGATTTCTTCATACCTAAATTTCTATATCTACTTATGGAGGATATCCATGCTTTATCTGCTTCTTTATCTGTTTTATGGGCGATATTGATTTTCACATCTGTATTTTCTTTTCTCTACTTACTTACGGCGATATGACTGCCTGTAGTCATGTTTCGGTAATCTGCCAACGGATGACAGTCACTGATCATTAAAGTCATCTCAAGAAAAAAAACAACCCCCTTCTCCTCCATGTTCCACCCTCCCTCGTGCTCCCGCTCGCCGCCCCCCCCCCCCCACACACTACATAACACAAGACTCACACAAGGGTCTGAATCAGCTTCAGCCTCATTCATGGTGGGGTGGTGCAGCAGCAGTGGTGGGGGGTGGTGGGGGTTCCTCCGCCTCAGTGGCCGCTCAAAACCCCCTCCCTGCCGATGTCATGGAGACACCACTGTCCGCCGCGGTACTTTGCAGGACGTGAGGACCGGCTTGGCGCCATCATGTCTTTCCTCGTGATTGTGGTGGCGCGTCGCTGTTGTGGCGGCTGTGAAAGAAGAGAGGAAGTCTGTGTGAGGGCACTGGTCGCCAACTGGGCAAAAACACATCATCCCCAATCTACAGAATACTGAACGACGACACACAGCGACACCCGACACACCCACCCACCCACACACACACACAACCGAGGCACATGCACACAACACTCTCTCACACACACACACACGCCACGACACAACACCACAGCACACCAAACACACAAAGGTACACACAGTCACAGTTGTGCACACTCTCACACACACACACACACCGCACACACACACACACACAGCAGAGGTACACACAGGTCACCTGCACACACACACACACACACACACAACACATGCACACACACACAGAGGTACACACAGGCACAATGCACACGACACCTCTCACACACTACACACACACACACACGACACACACACACATACACAACCCAACACACCACACATCGCACTCACACACATGAGGTACACACAGGCACATCACACACACATCTCTCGACACACACACACACACACACACACACACACACACCCACACACACACAACACGCACACACACACACAGAGAGTACACACAGGCACATACACAGCATGCACTTTCACACACACACACACCATCGATAAATCATCAGTTCTTATTTAATGTCAGATTATCCTTTGTTAAGATGTACTGAAATAAAATAGAAAATAACAAAGATAACACCATTTAATAACAACGCAGAGTTAACCTTAGGATAATCAATTAAAGTGAAATGTCTGAGCAACACTCACCACACACACACACACACACACACACACACAAGGATATTGCATACTTCACTGAGTATTTATTAGTAAAATTGTTAATTTATTGATTTGGTAAGTTCAACTGTTCCAATGTTACATATTGCTATCTATGCATTTATGATAATTAGGATCAAGGTGGGGTACATGTAATAACGAGGGCAAAAGTGATAGATTTTTATTCTATTTTTAGTAAACCTTGTAACCAACAAATCCCCTTATTCTCATTCACTCACAAAACTCACTATTCCAATTTTAGTAACCTTATTATCGACACATCCACTTATTCTCACTCACCCCCAAACCTTCACTATGTCCTGAACACTTTCAGTGAAGGACATTAAATGAAGAACACACACACACACAAAACAAGCACAAACTCCCTTACCCCCCCCAGCCCTTTCAACAACACTTACATACAATGCCGCACGCTGCACACCCCCCCCCCCCTCCCCACCCACCCAGCCCACGACGTTACACACAAGGAACGCACACCCGCTGGGCCCTTCTAGACCATATACACTTACAAGCCCACCCTATACACACACACACACACACATTACACACATCGTTATACACACACACACACACACACTCGCCTACTCCCCTCCCCCCCCACACACACACACAACACCACCGGCCCACCCATACCTTCCGAACAGCACTCACTGCCTGACCCCACCCCCGCCCCCTCCGTCATCCGGGCGGCGCAGTTTCTGGGAGTGAATACTCCTCTTGCCTCTCCCCCAGCCCTTCGTCAGGCTCGGCCACTGGGCAGAGCTGCTGATGCATGGAACGACTGCTTCCCGTCGTCCGTGGTGGTGGTGGTGGTGGTGGAGGTGTGGTGGTGAGGATGGTGTTGGGTCGTCGCCCCGAGCCGAGGGGGGTGTGGGCGTGGCGTGTAAGCGCAGTGCCCCCAGTAAGAAGAGCTGGTGGTCCGCGCTGCGTGAGCGATGTGTGACAGTGCTCACCGGCACTGAACTCGCTGTGGTACAAGAGAGGACGACGATAACAGTGAAGACGGCCACCACCATCCATTCTGTGCTGTCACTGGCACTGCGCGTGCAGTGGTGTGCAAAAGATGTCAACTGTTTTAGTGATTGGAGAAAAAAGAAAACCAGAAAGTAAAACTTGAATGAAATGTGTCAACCCATCTAGCGGGCGTTTCTAGAACAAGGAAACTGAGCTGCACTCAGTGGCATCAGCAGCTACTTTTGTGACCTCTGTGAATTATGTGAATATTCGTTTTTGTTTTGTTGACAAAAGTTGAAGAAGGGAGATCTCAAAGAATGTCAGCGAAACCAGCCCAGAGAAACGTGTACAAATGCGATCACAAGACAAAACACGAAGGGGGGGGGGTGGAACACGACGAGACGACGCCGAGTATCCAAAATTCGTTTCTTTCGTTGATTTTGTTTGTTTGGGGGTCCTTGGGCCCCCCTGAAGAAGACCTAAAGGTCGAAACGCTCGTGTTTTGTCTTGCGTGACTCGTTTGTCCACGTTTCTCTGGCCGGATCCTAAACATTTGTTTCAGATTTGTTTAGATTTCCGTCTGCAGGTCGTGCTCCGATAGCAACGTTGAAGAATGGAGCTAAAGTGAATTCTTGTATTCCCCCTAGCCTCTCCATTGGATGAATGGACTAGATGCATTCACATGGAGTAAACCTTAGGTCGTGTGTGTGTGACTGAAGTGTTGGCAACAGCAAGTGGTGACACTGGTGATGGAATGGGCAATACAGGGTAAAGGGCAGTGAATCACGATGATGATAACGACAATAATGATGATGATGATGATGATGATGATGATGATGGAGATGATAGTTCCATATGATGGTATTGTTATTTTACAAAAAAAAGCAATCACGAATGGTGATGATTAATGCATTATTTCCCTTGCGATGATATTGATGATTGTAAAAATGATGTACAGTTTGTTGTTCCACGCAATCATAGATATGAAAATAACGGTGATTTAAACAAAAGAAAAAAAAATTTCTTGTTATCTCATGTGACCAAACTGATGACAATAATCATAACAATAAATCATATGTCAGGCTAACTTGTTTTTTCATCATACAAATATCAACAATGTCAGGTTTTCACTTTGGCTCTAGAAATGGGTCCAACGAACAAAACAACGAAAGTAGGGAATAAATTAGAAAAGCTCCACCCCCCCCCACCCCCCCCCCCCCCAATCTTAAAAATAACCTTATACAACCCAACATCTAACCAGCAAGCAAAAAGCACAAAACTTCCCACTTCCCAACTTAGGTCCCCTCCTACCTCCCACTCCCCTGCCCCTCCATCCCTCCCTCCTCCCCCCTCTCTCCCCTCCCCCCCCACTCCCTCCTCCTCCCCCACCGCTCACATTAATGGACATCATCAGACAGGACTTCATCTCCACGGTGTCGTGGAGAGGTCTTGATGTTGCCCTGCCCAGCGGCTCCTCCGTTTTGCGGCCCGAAGTGTAGACGTGCCCCGCCCCACGATCACCGCCGAGTGGTGGTGACCCATGCCGCTCGACACCACGCGGTGCCGGCGCCAAGGCCCGCCTCCGGGCTGGGCACGTTGGTGCCCTCCACTTCGTTCTGCCCATGAAAGAAGCCACACTGGGGGCTTGATGCCAGACCTGTTTGTGTGTTTGCCTCTCTGGTCATCAGTATATAATAGACAGTCGGTCGTTGAAGAGCCTGTTTGGTGTTTGCTTTCTGGTTCATCAGTATATAAATGACACTTACTGGTGCTTCCTTTTGTTTGGCTTTCTGGTTCATCAGTATATACATGACACTTAGCTGTGCGTTCCTTTGTTTGCTTTCTGTTCATCAGTATATACATGACACATAGCTGGTGCGTCCATTGCTTCTTTTCTGTTTCATTCATATATACATGACACTTAGCTGGTGCGTTCCTTTGATTTCTATTACCTGGTTACATCAGAAATATACATGAACACTTAGGCTGGGGCGTTCCATTTGTATTGTCTTCCTGGTTCATCATATATAGCATGAACACTTAGCTGGAGCGTTCCTTGATTGCTTTCTGGATCATCAGTATATACATGACAACTAAGCTGGTGCGTTCCTTTGTTTGGCTTTCTGGTTCATCAGTATATACATGACACTTAGCATGGGTACGTTCCTTTTGTTGCATTTCTGGTCATCCAGTATATACATGACACTTAGCTGGTGCGTTCCTTATGAGGTTTGAGCTTTCAGGTATTCATCAGTAAATAAATGACACTTAGCTGGTGCTTCCTTGTTTGCTTTTCTGGTTCATCATATATACAGGACACTTAGCTGGTGCGTTCCTTTGTTTGCTTTCTGTTCATCATATATACATGAACTTAGCTAGGTGTGGGGTTAGGGATGAGGGGGGGGTGGGGGGTGTATTGGGGGGGGGGGGGGGTTATGGGTGTTGCGTTCCTTTGTTTGCTTTCTGTTGGTTCATTTAATATATACCATGACACTTAGCTGTGGGCGGTTCTGTATTGTTTGGCTTTAGGGTATTCTACGAGTGATTATACATGACACTTAGCTGGGTGCGTTCCTTTGTTTGGTCTGTTCCCTGGTGTCGGATCATATATAAATGACACTTAGCTGGTCGTTCCTTGTTTGCTTCTTGGTTCATCAGTATATAGCATGACAACTTAGCTGGGCGTTCCTTGGGGGGGGGGGGGGGGCAGGGACTGGTTTCATCAGTATATACATGACCACTTAGGCTGGTGCGTTCCTTATTTGATAGTGCTCGACCCTTTGGGGAGCAAATTTGTAAAATAGGTTTTTAAAAAATAGAATCTACAAATTTGTTTCGAGCGCGTTGCGCTGTCATCAGGATGGTTTTTGGTTTGCCCACCGCCGATGTTATATAGCGTGTGGGCTCCCTTTGCAGTTTTTTTGCATGTGCGGGTTGGCTGCACGTGTTTTGGGGGCTTTCAGGTTTTTGTTTTGGATGTATTCACTAACAACGATTTCCATTTATGCCTGCAGTTGTTTACTAATTTTCTTTTTTGGTGTTTAAATTTTGTGAGTGTGGTTTGCATAGTATTAACCATTTTTCAGTTAAACATGGGTTTGGGCACCTTTTTGAAACATTGCTGTATATGTTCTTTTTTCTGCGGGTGATATTGATGCTTATACTTTAATTATTT